>JANAVB010004974.1:0-49018 GCA_029216955.1 Iris pallida
CCACCGCCAGCAACCCCCGCGGCGACGCACCGCCAGCACCCCCGCGGTGACCCCCACCACCGCCAGCTTCACCCACGGCGACCCCCACCCCCAATCCTCCCCCCCCCCGTGGCCAACCCCCCGCGGCCAGCACCCTCCCGCTGCCCGCCCCCTCCCACCACAGCTGGCTCCCCTCCGCCCCCCACCGCCGTCCAGGAGAGTGAGAGAGAGAGAGTTACCTCGATTGTACGCATCCAAGAGAGAGAGAGAGAGAGAGGAGAGAGAAAAAATTGGGGGGAATAAAAATTTTCTTCCGTCGGTTCAACTTAAGCTAGGCTTTTAACTTATCGATGGACTAGCGACAGATAAAATCCGTCGCTACTTAGTCGTTAATCTTACGCAATTTTTTTAAATTTTTCCAACCACTTAGTGACCACTTAGCGACGGACTGTATGTCCGTCGCTAATATCGCATCATCTGGTCGACGGATTATCCGTCGCTTAGTAGTCATCAATTCCCCCGCCAACTAGTGACATTTTTCCGCAATTTTTTAACATTTTCTCGCAAATTAGTGACTACCGAGTGACTACTTACCGACGGATTTTTATTCCGTCACTATTTTACCGACGGCTTGCCGACGGATAGGCGACGAATGTTCTCCCTTAAAATAAAATAAAAATTGGTGCGCGATTAGCCGAGAAGTCGTCGCCAGGTCGTCGGTAGTCCGTCGCTACTGACGACGGATTTATTCTGTCGCTAAAATGCCGTCGCCAATTTACTGTATTTTGGTAATATGCGGTATAGAGGGTATCTTGTATACAGACAATTGGATTGAGCACATTAAGGGGATCTGCCTCCTGATGCAGATTTTGGATCGTCTACAGATTGAAGCAGCGGGCAGTCAGATGTTTGACCTTGCCTTGACATGGTACCACACCGATCCAAGGGTCAGAATTGAAGGGCAGACTTGGAAGGCGTTCAAGAAGCTTTTCAAGGAGAAGTTTTTCCCGGTTGTGGCTCTCAGTGCCTTGGAGAGTCAGTTCGAGAACCTCGTCCAAGGGAACAGGACAGTAGAGGAGTTTGCTGGAGGGTTTTACCGTCTGGGCAGATACGTGGAAGGGCTTAGTGATGTGGCGAAGGCTAGAAAGTTTCGTAAGGGCTTGATTAAGGAGGTCAAGTCACTGACCAAGAGTGACCGCAATCCCACTTTTGAGCAGATCTTGGTTGGCCCTCTTGTAACTTAGGATGTAGAGAGGTAGGAATGATTTAGGGGGTACAAGCCGTAGTACGAAGCGTCCCTTCATGCAGAAGGTAGTGCACCAGCCCCAGCAGTTGTTGGTACCGGCTAGAGCTCCCGTTTAGCAGGTGCAGCATCAACCTCGGGGACAGGACCACAGGTTGTCCACTTGTGCCTACTGTAGGAAGTTGGGACATACTTGAGATGTTTACAGGAGAAGGTTGAAGGTGTGTTTGTTCTGTGGATCCGTTGCTCACCAGATGAAGGATTTCCCCACCGCACCTCCATTTGGCGGAGCACAGGGTCAGAGAGAGGGAGCTAGGCCACTTGTGGCGCAGCATCATGCCCCGCCCCATCAGAGGGATATATTCCATAGGGGTAGGGCTTTTGTGCTGACGGTCAAGGAGGCCGACGCTACGGGTGACGGGTTAGCAGGTCTATCTTTTTCTGTCATTCTTTGGCATCTTGTTGTGTGATTCTATTAGTATTTGTCAGGATATTTTGTGTCGCGCTAGATAGTGTAGTGACCATATTTGAGACTATGAAATCACGACCAGTAGGACCATGATCATGCACGTTGTTAGATAGAAATTTCTTGACTTTGATTGTTAGGGTCGAAATTGTTCTAAATGGGGTATGTTTGTAACCACCACTTTCTAGAAATGAGAATATTTTTGACTTTTTATGAAAATAATTATTTTAGTTATCTTTTAGTTAATTGAATTGTATTAGTGTCATAATTTGGTAAAACCTTAGAACTACCTTGACTAAATGATTAGACATGACCATGGTAGACTAAAATAGTGAGTGTAAACAATCATTAAATCCATTTTTATTTAGTTAGTAGTCTTTAATCTAGCTAGAATCATTAATTAGAAAAGTTAGGCAAAAATACTAAGTTAGGATAAGGCCTTTTCTTAGAAACTTGTTATGACAACTTAGGGGGGATCCTTGGACGTTTCCCCATGGACCCAAAACCCTAGCCAACCCATGTATGGATGGCAACACATGTCCCCCTTGCTATTAATAGCAAGCACTTCTCCTTCTTTTCCTTTCATTGAAAACCCTAATCCTAATTTGTATTCTTCCCCAAATTTTCTTCATCTTCCAAATTGAGTCCAAACACTACCAAAATAAGTCATATCAGCGACGAAATTAGCGACGCCAACGTAAAACGTCGCTAATATTTCTGAAATTAGCGACGCCAATAGTAAACGTCACAATACGTCGCTGATAGCGACAAACAGCGACATATTGCGACTACCTTTAGTGTAATAAAAACCAACGTCGTTGATATGTCGGAAAACGTCGCCAGTTTTATTAGTTCAGCGACGTTTAGCGTCGCAAAGTTATGGCGTCGCAGAATATTAGAAATACATCGACGCTTTGCGACGTATTTACAGACGTCGCTAACTTGCTGCTAATAGGGTTTCTCGGTTCGATTTTTCATTTCTCCCTCTCACCAAATATTTTGTTCCTGTCCCTCTTCCCCTGACCTCGATGGCAGCCCGACCACCTTCCCTCCGGCGCCGCTCAAACCCCTTTCCTCTGTCTCTGGTCGACGCCCCTCCTCCCCCTCCTCCACCGCGAGCCCCTTCTCTTCCTCCACCGCGAGATCCTCCTCCTCCACCTCCGAACTTGTCCTCCTCCTCCTCCTCCACCACCGCGAGCTCCTCTAAAGGTAAACCTTAACCCTAATTGAGGTGTTTTTCGTGTCCAAAATGGACACGGAGACACATTACGACCATGTGTTCACTGATACACTGTGTTCGTGAGATTTTGGACACTTTGTGTCCATTTGTTGGACACGTGGACACCCCCAAGCATGCATATATATGTATTTCACCTCTGTACACTTAATCCCCTACTTACACTTGTGTATTTTCATATTAATTTGGATTTGCATATTGGGTTTGGATTTCGATATAGTGTTTGATACATTGTTTTACCTTGCAACATTCCTACACTTAGAGACGTTTAGTACACAACTAATTATTTTATCCTAGTTCGCAAGTGTACTTTTGGATAATCTAGGTATATTAGTTTACCAATATCCCCAATGGCCGGAGATTTTAAGGATCGCTGCATTGTAAAAAATGATAGCAACACCTACTTGGAAAATAACAAACCACTATACAAGAATCAAGACAAAAAAAAAATAATATTTTATAGTGACTTTGTCACCAGAAAAAATCCCAGTATATATTAATTGATTAATACAAGATGAATTACAATTTTTGTTGGATCATTTGTCTCAAGATCCAATACTCAAAAATCCCAAGAAGAAGAAGAAGAAAAGAATAAAATGACATCGCTCAACACCCTATGACAACTCCATGAATAAAGTAGACGATCCTCCATACAAGTCTTCCTTCATCTATTGTCTTAAAGTGTGAGTTCTACAGTATGGTTCTCTTTGTAGAATTGGTAGGCTATCTCCTTGAATCTCCTCAATGAAAACACATAGATGACATTCCCTTATCCTTCATAAATAGGCCAAGAAAAACATAATTAGGATATGAAAACCCTTATTAGCCCAGCCCAAACATGGTCATCCAAATCCAAATTAATACGAAAATACACATATGTATTTCACCTTGCATTGCATTGGCTTGGCTTGATTTGGTTGGAGGCAGCAAGGTTTGTTGTTGGAATATAGCAGTAGCATTTGGTAGCAGGGACTTGTGTCGTATTTTAGACAACAAGGGTTTCCTATTTTTACAGGTAACACGGCAACATGTGTAAGGGAACATATAGGTGTGTGTTTGTGTTTGAAAGGGAGTGTCACAAGAGTAAGGCGTGAGCATGTGTTAGTATTTTGAGCTGTGAGAGTGTTTATTCTATTGAGGTTAGTACCAACTGGAAAATTAGGTTAAAAGAACCTAGGAACTATGGTGTGGTTGTGTACATCATGTATATGTATGTGTGTACTAATGGGAGAAAGGGGGAGGGTTAACTAGTACCAGGTATTTGGAGAGGAGGGAGAGTTTAGACTAGTATATAGCAGTACACTAGGGACATGGTTTGGCTTGAGATGGGCGAGGGTGAACCATTGTGTATATTTAAGTAGGTGTCAAAGGGTTTGTGGATGTGTCTAAGAGCAAGGAGTAACAGTTAGAGTATATAGCAGTTGAGAGAAGGTTATATAGAGGGGGAACTATGATGTACATACTTGTCTACCTACTGTCTTTTTAGTATCTATTTCAATATTTAGGATATGTCATGCTTAATACGCATATAACTTTTACAAGTCTTTCAACGATGTGCTTGTATCTATCTTAAAAAATTATCCTCAAATGGATATGGAGCTGAATTACTATCTGCAGAATCGTACTTGGATGTACAACCGTCATCCTGATGACATGTGCGGTGTGCGGGATGAATTCATAGAGGGTGTACACCAGTTCCTGCAGTTTGCCAAGGTGTTCCCTCAGTACATGGACGGTACCAAAATTAAGTGTCCGTGCGTGAGATATCGCAACTTAAAATATCATCCAGAAGTGGATGTCACGTATCATTTATACTCGAAGGATTTCACGCCGAATTACTATCAGTGGAGCGAGCAAGGAGAACTTGTGTCTTTAGCATCGGAGTACGAGCCTTATGTGGATGTCCATAACAACGCTCCTTACGACGATGGGTTGGTGAACATGGTTTTTGACGCGGTCGGGCCTAGTTTCGATCCGGATGATCATGATGCACCTGAGGAGGTACCGAACCCCGATGCTGCACAGTTCATGGAGTTGCTGGAGAATGCAAGGACTCCATTATATCCTGGTTGTGAGGATCATTCACCATTGGAGGTGGTTACAAGATTATTGAGCATCAAGTCCGATTTTAACATGTCGCAAGATTGCTACAACCGTCTTATGGAGTTGCTTATAGAAATATTGCCTGAGGGTGCGAAGATGCCTAAAGACTTCTACCGGTCTAAGAGGATGGTTAGATCGCTCTGGATGGGATACGAAAAAATTGATGTTTGTCGCAACGGGTGCATGTTGCACTACAAAGATGACAAAGATGAAGACGCCTGCAGATTTTGTGGTATCGATCGCTACAAGGCATGTGGTAGAGAAAAGTCTGTCGGTGCCAGGAAGCCTACCTCTTCGATGCACTACTTGCCGTTGACGTTACGATTGCAGCGGTTGTTTATGGTGAAGGAAACTGCAGAAAACATGAGTTGGCATAAGCGGGAACATACCGAAGGAGTGTTGGATCACCCATCTGATGGAGAAGCATGGAAGCACTTTGATCGAGAGTATCCAGATTTTGCTTCTGATCCGCATAATGTCAGATTGGGTCTCTGCTCCGACGGTTTTACTCCATTCGGACTTTTGGGATCCCAGTATTCGTGTTGGCCTGTGATCGTCACCCCGTACAATCTACCACCTTGGATGTGCATGAAGACTTCATATATGTTCCTCACCGTTATTATCCCATGTCCGAATAATCCGAAAAGAAACATCGATGTATATTTACAACCATTGATTGATGAGTTGAATCATCTGTGGGAAGTAGGTTCCAACACATACGATGTATCTAGAAAACAAAATTTTTGGATGCGGACAGCGTTTATGTGGACCATCAACGACTTTTCGGCCTATGGAATATTATCTGGATGGAGCACGCATGGTCGTCTTTTATATCCGTATTGCATGGACAACACTAAGGCTTTCCATTTGAAATACGGAGGCAAACCGTGCTTCTTCGATTGTCATCGACAATTCCTGCCGAAGGATCATCCGTACCGGAGGAACATGAATGCTTTTCGTGCTGGCATTGTGGAGAAGGCTAATCCCCCACCAAGGTGGCCCGTATACACGATATGGGAAGAGGTAAAAGATTTACCAAGAGCTATTGAGTAGCCTGCTACGGGCTACAAGTGTGACGGATTTGGTCGTACTCATAACTGGACGAAGAGGAGTATATTCTGGGATCTTCCATATTGGAGCACCAATCTGATTAGACGTAACCTTGATGTCATGCA
The DNA here is from genome assembly GCA_029216955.1 of Iris pallida. Lineage (NCBI taxonomy): Eukaryota > Viridiplantae > Streptophyta > Magnoliopsida > Asparagales > Iridaceae > Iris > Iris pallida. Next base: position 6,204 of record JANAVB010004974.1, read on the forward strand.
TATCGAGAAGAATATGTTTGACAACATAATTAATACTGTAATAGACGTAAAGGAAAAGACGAAAGACAATCCAAAGGCTAGATTGGACTTGGAAGAAATATGTAGACGTCCTGCATTGCATTTGATAGAGGACGGGAATGGAAAGTTGAAGCAGCCTAAGGCAATTTTCTCACTGAAGAAGGAGGATAAAGTGAGGCTTTGTAGGTGGATTCAAGGTCTGAAATTTCCAGATGAGTATGTTTCGAACTTGAGAAGATGCGTCGACCTCAAGGAGAACAAACTGACAGGTATGAAGAGCCATGATTGTCACGTATTCATGGAGCGGTTAATTTCGATTGTATTTCGGGAATTCTTACCGCAGGCAGTTTGGGATCCATTGACGGAGCTTAGCATATTCTTCAGGGACCTTTGTTCTAAGAAATTGCTCGTTGATCGTCTAGAAAAGCAAGAGAAGGACATTGCGGTAATACTGTACAAGCTAGAGAGGGTGTTCCCTCCTGGATTCTTCGACTCTATGAAGCATTTGTCGATTCATCTTTCCTACGAGGCACGTGTCGGTGGACCCGTCGAATATCGATGGATGTACCCGTTCGAGCGACATTTGAATCACCTAAAAAGAAAGGTGAAAAATAAGGCTCGGGTCGAGGGTTCTATTTGTGAAGCCTATACTCTCGAGAAGATTACAAATTTCTGCTCATCCTATTTCAAACCTCATGTTGCTACGAATAGAACGAGGGCTCCGAGAAATGACGACGGATATCAAGAATTTAATGATAGAATACTGAAAGTATTCAATGTGTCCGGAAAGCCTACGGGGAAAATAAAGAAGAGATATTTGAATGACGAAGAGCTAAGGGCTGCTCAGTTGTATGTATTACTCAATTGCGACGAGGATGAAGTGGAGAAGCTAGAGGGGTAAGTAACTCAGGATGATGAGTTTACGTTATCTCAATGTAATAGTATAAGCTAATATTATTGTACTAATCGGCGGTTGCTTCGTTGTTTTCCAGCACATATAATAATGAGTTGAGGCTGGTTATACCCTACCTAACAGACGAAGCATTAGAACAAGAAATGAGACGTCATTTTCCTTCTTGGTTGAGCGAATATGTAAGTAGCTCGGTAATTACTGGCCTCTTCTAATGCAACTGCGCAATAAATAACTTATTATCTCTTCTTTGATATTCAGGTCGATCGTCTAATTTCACCCGAGATTAAATTAATTAGAATTCTTGCCAAGGGACCAATTACTTTTGTTAAAATATGGCCAAGTTACTGTGTCAATGGCTTTCGGTTCAAGTCGATAAATGCTCCGATCAGAGACAGCTTCCTGGATCTTGATTCCACGAAAAACAGTTATTTGCGTATCAAGTCTTCGAACTACAAAGACGTCGATCCAGAAAATGATTTCTTTGGCATCTTACGAGAGATTGTGGAGTTGTCATATAATAATGGTAGAGAACCTGCAAAGATCGTGTTGTTCAAGTGTGAATGGTTCGATCCGATTGAAAATCAAGGTTGGAAAATTGACAAGCATGGTCTTGTGGATATAAACTACAAGCGTAGATATCAATCCTACGAACCGTTTGTCCTAGCAACTCAGGCTCAGCTCGTGTACTTCACAGCTTATCCGAGACGGGGAGCAACGAAGTCTGACTGGTGGGCAGTATGCAAGACTAAAGCTAGAGATACTTTTGATGTTGATGAAAAAGCTTACCAGGAGGATGAGCTACCTCTTGTAACCAATATTGTCGATGTGGACTCCACGGAAGTTACGCATTACACGACACATAATGTAGAAGATGTAGAATTATCCGAAGAGGAAGACGAAGCCGACGAAGGCGAAGATGAAAGTAAAGATGAGGAGGAAGAGGAAGATGAGGTCGAGGAAGATGAACAAGATGATTATTCTGAAGATGATTGAGAGAGATATACTTATCTGAACTTAGATGTTTCTTCTAGAATATATTATCTGGACTTAGATGTTTATTGTAGAATGTATCATCATATTTTGTCCTGGTTATTATCTTGTCTTTGTTGTACTTTCATATTTCTAGTCTCTATTATTTGTTGTACTTTCATATTTCTAGTCTCTATTATTTGTTGTATTATCATATGCTGTTATCAGGTATGGCAGGACGTCGTGGATCGTTTCGAGGGGGACGACGAGGTCATGATCCTCCGGTACTTCCTACAGGTACTGCTAGAGGACGGAGTTTTCCTTCGGTACCTCCTACTGGTACCGGCTCTGGATTCTCGTCGCCGATTACTCCTCCATATCGGACAGTAGCTGGGCCTGCTGGGACGACGTCACGTGGCATATCTCCTGGGACGAGTAGTTCCAGGCCTGTTGAGAGTGCTCGCCCGTCTAGCGTTCCTGCTGTTGATACGACGATGGAGACGGATGAGCAGATGACGGAGGCTACACCGACGGCCGAGGCGGCTGCGCCGACGGTCGACCAGCATCATGCAGATGATGCGTACGCACCTCCGGAGGAGAGGAGGACGGAGATCTGGGCCGACGGTACAAAGTAGGTATTTTGGTTTATAATTTTTTTTTCCTGTTTTTATCATAAATTAACTTTTTTTATGAATATAATATGTCTGTATAGATATCGTCCCCCAGAGGTACAGAGACGTCTAGGCCACATGCTGAGGTATAATTATGGTGGTGCTTGGATTAACTACTCTGATGCTCCGGACGAGAGGAAGGCCTTCTGGTTTGCGCGCTTCAAGGTTAAAATATATTTGCTTTTAACATAAATCATATAATTTTGGCATATTATATATAACTGATAAATATTTGGTTTGCGCTTTTCTAGGATATGTTTTTCTATCTACCGCACCGGGCCGAGCTTATCGAAGGGATGTTTTCTGTCGTCGCTGCCAAGCTGATCCGCGACGCTATTAATGATCAGAAGGATCGTGATCATACCGAAAAGTCGATCCAAGGTTGGATCACCCCTGATCAGTGGAATGCGATGAATGCTCGATTCGATGAGCCAAGGTACAAGGAGAAGTCGGAGAAGGCCAAGACGGCTAGGCAACATGCCTCGAAGTGGTGCGGTTGGTCGATTCCGATGACAGAACATTTCCGTCGTCTGGTATGTCTTTCTCTTTTAGAAATATTATTTTAATGCAAAATCGATAAATTATTACTAAGATAATATATTTAATTACAGGTAAGGAAGTTCGGTAACGCCGACATGGTGACCGTCTTCCTGGCCACCCATTGGAAGGACGAAGACCTTATTGACGAGAGGGCCGAGCAGAACTATGTAAGCATTACAATACGTTATCTTAATTTAATACTTCGTGTCAATTTTAATATAACTTAGTAAATATGATGCAAATAAATATTCATGTAGTTAGTAATAATAAGTACATTAGTTAGAAATTAGAAATTATAGAGTTCTATCCATAATTTCTAGGCCGTGTATCAGAGGCTGCGGGAACGGGCGGCTGCTAGTGCACCTGATGCAGGAGAGCCGGTACTTCCTCTGTCATGACCCGCACCCACAGTGAGAGTACGAGAGCGTAACAACGCCCAGCCTACGCCGCAGTGTCGGCGGTAGAACGCTGTTCTAGGTCATGAACTATAACTATATAACATGAATATACTCTCCAAAAGGAGGCCAATAGAGGTACAACTCAATCACAATCTAAGGTAGAATGTAGCACGATGGAAATAGATAAAAAATAATCAACTGAGGTACAACAGAATGAAATAATAAAGTCTCATCATCTCTAAAATATACAACTCTGAAATTAAAGACAACAGCTAAGCATGAAAAGAAGGAACAGTCTAAGCTATCTACACTATACAAGGTGTCATCCTGAGCAGCTGCCTGAACCTCCCCAGGGGTCCAGGTCGCGAGTGTCAACTAGGCAAACTCCAAGTAAGGGTGCAGGGTTCCTCATCATCCTCTGTAAAATTTTTAACAGGTCCAGTCAGGACGGGAGCGAGTACAATTCATCAAGAAATCCCAAGTAAATGACAAAGAACTATAAAGCAGTTATAGACAGTTGTATTGATGAATATGGCAGTTTAATCTTTCAGGTGATGGTATAGAGAGACAGAAAAAGTACAAAGAAAGTAAGTAACTAAACAAGAAGAGAAACATAGCAATGAAGACTGTAAAATAAGATCTAGCCGAACTAGAAAAATATAATGAGTTCAGATGGTACAATAAAAGTCGAGTGTAATCCCAATGTGAGCCTAATATAAGATGAGTCGAATGTGATTCTAATCATTTTTCTAAAAAGGTGAATCGAACAAGGTGATACGAATAAGGTGATATGAATAGTGATTCACAATATTCTAACAACGATTCGAATAAATTCTCCAAGTGTGTTTTAAAATACTTAGTTAGACATGTAAACGGCTAAGGGTAAATACGGCACATCACACACCTGGCCGGGTGTGGAATGGCTATCGTTCGAATATTATTCACAGGGGTAGTTCGAATAGTAGGAATTTTCACATGTCTAATCAAGTATTTCCTCGCCCATCTAATACAAATGAATCCATAATCCGACACATCAATCGAATACAAGTCCAACTAGCACATGAAGATACGAATAGGTGGTTTGAATAGTGATTCGTATGGTGATTCGAATAATAGAGGTAAGACGAGTAAGTATGTGTGTCGTATACATGGATTCAGAAATGGAAATACGTGTTTGTAACAGAGAATCACATACAGCTAACTAGAACTGAAGTACAGTAATTGACAAATAAATGAGAGAACTATCAGAGAATGTACTCGTCTAGTATCTGAATGTCTGAAATAAATGTACTATCCGAGATGAGGTACCTGACTCCTAGTTAGAGCAACACAAGTCAAGATGTATAAAGGCGATGATAATAGTAATCTACAATGCGTCTGCATGATGTCTAGGTCAAACTAGACTAAAGTCAACACTTGGTCAACTCCAGTCAACTATACTAGTCAAACTAGGTCAAGCCTAAGCCAAACAAGTCTAACAAGTCTCACTAGGCCTAACCAAGCCTAGGCTAGCATCACACACCAATCACAAGTCATACTAGACTATCAACACACAACATTGGTGTATTCATATCATACACATAGGCCCTATGCCCTATAGTCCACATCACATATATTTCACATATCATATACATAACAATATATATATCTAAAATATAATACACCCACATATTATAATATATAGGATACCTATATATTCATCTCACATATATACACACATGTCCATAAATGTATCTAATATAATATAGTGCACTCATATATTTATAGGATACATTAAAAATGTGAGTCTAACATGCACATATGTATATATATATGTGTGTGTACACATATCCATAGGGAAAAAGGAGAATGAAAGTGCATGTGTTCAAGTGTATGTGTGTGTGTGTCATGTGACATGAGAGTGTCACTTGAGGGTGTGAAACCTGTGTGTGTGTGTACATAAAAAGAGAAATCAACACTAGTTATGAGTTTACACTACATATGGCACAAAGCTAACCCATCTACATTACACATGTATTATACTTAACATGTATGGCTACAAGTATACATCTATATACATTAGAGTAGAGACTATTTAAGTTATAACTAACATGCATCTATACTTTACATAAATCTATATATATTATAGCAATCATTTAGAGAAGGGTTACATGGCATGGTGGTTGATATAGAGTGGGGTGTCCTTGTGCAGAGGGTGAAGTTCATTCTCAGTTTAGTTCCACATTTACATATAAACTAAAGTGAGCTATCCCATAAACTGGTATAACAAACCACATAAAATGAACCATGTTATCTGAAATTTGCCATTAAGCCAACATCCCATATACATACAGCTCATGCATTGTCTAATACTGAAATTAACTAACATTTCGAATTAAGGGGTTGAAGGTTAACATTACATTCATAGACATTCCACTATATTGAATACTGAAATTGGCTTGGCAATAGGAAAAGGAAGGTATATATGCTTACATGGACAGTTCAGTGTTCGAACAACCTAAAATGAACTAACATTCAATCTAAATATCAGCTATGCATTGGTTCTATGTCTACATATGAAATCTGATATTGCATTTACAATATTTATACATTATGCATTCATATCTATCATTACATATATACCTTGCATTTATATCTAGCATTCATTATATACTTTCATGCATGCATTGTATATCATTCTTTCATTCATGCATTTATGCATTGCTTACATATATTACATTAATTGCATTCCTACATGCTTGCATTCAACCATATATATACATTAATGTAAAGAGGATATATATCATATATATATATCATTTCATTCATCTAACATATCATGCATTACATACTCTATATTCATTTAATATCCATACTACATAGGCTCATAGGTTACACAAAATGCATATATCGTATAGTCACTCTTTTACTTGAAACCAATAATGTACCAATTGGGCATTCACTAAATTCTAGGATTAAAGTATGTTGTAGTACTTCATGTTAGCTTTCCGAAACTTCAAACGGATCGCATTTTCGTGTCCGGAAGCTCCCGGAATCGCAAAAATACCGAAATGCGTTCGTCTTTCGTACAGCTGACACTCAAATAATTCTACAGAAAGTTACAGAAAGAATTTGGCTTATTAAAATATATATTTGGAAATCTAACTTCGATACGGTTCTTTTAAAAAAAGGAAGATAAATCAGAGTTTTAAGCTAAAAGTTATGACATTTCTAAGTTGCTATTGCTACTAAAAACGTGGATAAAAATTATGACGGATTTGGGTAGTTTGAGACAAAAGAACACAAGTATATAACATAATATAGCAAGAACTCACTCTCTACACTAATATATATATATATGAGACACTATAGAACACATCTCCAATACAAAAATATGAGATTAAACATGTAATAATTTATTCATACATAACAACAACACATAGTGTGTCCAAATTTGGGGTTTTCCCACATGGACACAACCACAACACAAAGGACACTCCTATGACCTCAAAATGAACACGAAATGGACACAAATGGAGATACAACTATGGGGGTCATTCCTATGGGTTCAAAATAGACCTATATGCATGAGGAAATGAAAAAAAGAAGGGATTTATACCTTCCGGTAGATCGAATCGAAGAAAATCATTCCCGGAGCGACACCGACACGTAGAGATTCCAAAAGGACACGAACGAGCTCCGAATCCTCCCAAACTTGGGTAGCTTCCTTTTTGGCTAGAATGGAGAAGGAAAGAAGAAGATTTGGTGGCAAAATGGAAGGATTTGGTGGAGAAATTGCTAGGGATTGCTCTCTAGAAATTTGAGGAAGAACAAGAGAGAGAGTGTGGATGAGAATAATGAAATAAACTTGAGCCTATCCTCTCCCAAAGTGGCTGGCTATATGGGGCTATTTGTCCTATTACGGTAAGGTCCAAAATGCCCCCACTAACCTATTCTATTAGTATTAGGAAAGGGCTAATTAGTTGGGGCTAAATTAGTCATTCTAAAGTCTCTAATCACACTAACCTTATCCATAATAATTAGTCTAACCTCTAACTAAAATATTTCTATCATGTGGGCCATGGCTAACTAATGTGTGGGTCCACTAAAGTCAACACTACCCCCGGGTCCCCGTTTCAAGTCGGATTGAGCTGAAATTCGAACCCGACTCAAATAATCCCAAAACAATATCATAAATAATAAAATAAATTTCAAAAATATTCCAAAAATACAAAATGACAAAATACTCATGTTCCTGAAAACTGAGGGTGACAAATTCCTCGAAATTAAAACCAAACAATAGTAAAATATCAAAATCACAAGTCATAATTTTAAATAGTTTAAAAATGATTAAAAATCACCAAAAATCATAATATAAAATAATTATCAATAAATAATAATTATAATTACAAAATTTCAAAATTACCCTCATCTGGAAAATTGGGTGTTACAATTCCTACCCACCTTATAAAAATTTCTTCCTCGAAATTAAGATGATCGCACCCCCTTCTAGGTCAAACATAGTCAAGGGTCAATCACTAGTCAATTTCTCAACATCCTAGTACTTGGTCATCAACTGGTCAACTTCTTAGGGTTTTACCTATGCTAGCTATTTAGGTGTTGGCAACTAGAATTTAGCAAAAGAGAAACTCTATAATAGACTAGCTCTTAACTTCCCAATCCTATCAAGTCACCTATAACTAAATACCTATAAGCTAAGCACATGAATACCAAATACCACATATATATATATATATATATATATGCTCAAGAACAACAACCCATCACATATATCCTAAGTATATCATCTATATATATACATGACTGATCAACCAAGGGTTAAGGCAGACTAAACTTATATGGGTCTGAAACAATGCTTAGAACTAGGCTAAGGATGAATGGTCTGAATCAAGGGGACGTGGTATCTAGTGAAGGGTCTGCACACTGCCTATAAAGGTGATCAACACAAAGGAACTCAACACGAAGGGAACTTAACTAAAATGGAAAACTGAACCAAGTATAGGCTAAACAACATGTTTATAACCCTATACAACAATGGCCTATAGATACCAACTAACCTATATCCCATATGCCAATATCATCTGCAATCTATCTATGCAAATAGACCTCTCGGTCTGAGGTGAAACTACAACTATACTCAAAGGCAGGCTCTGGTCATGGGTGCCTCACTGGAAAAGGTAAGGAAAAGTAGTAAAAATTATCAAGGATGTAAGGCATACTAACATCCTATGTGTAACTGGTTGGTATTATAGATAACATGAGAATTATCTGCAATGGGTTACTATTCTAACACCAATGCTAACTATCACCTCTAGGGTACAGACACTCTACAAGTCATCATACCATTATACTATGAAGGAACTACCTATGAATAAGCTCTACAAAACTAAATATTCCTACTCCTAAGTCATTTATAACAATCAAAAGGGTATGATGTTTTAAACCTTCTCAAGATACAATCTGCTAATCATATGCGTCTGCCCAAAATCATGTTGTCTAGAGTCTTCAACTTGCTAGTGAGCAAGGCTACAATAACACAGAGTCCTTGACTAAGGTACATACCTCTAGATTCATGGTATTTAAAATTTTTGTATTGCCGCATGCGACGGCGAAAACCTTAAATTTCCATACTCAAGAAATACATCCGAAGTCTGACTACATATCCTCACTATGCCAACTAACACGACTATCGAAGATTCTAGATCCCATGATTTAGGTGACCTAGCCCATATGATTCTGAAAAAAAACAACATAACAAAAGAACAACATGACAAACTTAATAAATCAGCAAGGAACAGATGGAATCGGATTTCAAGGTAGTTATAAAAGACAATTCCGGGAATAGAATTGAGAAGAACGGAACTTGCAGCAAGATCTCCAATGGTCTGTGCATCCTTGACTGTCCTGACGATAGCTCGCCCTGCTAGTTTCCCCTGGTCTGCTGCTGATGCTGCATGAATCACCGCTGCTGAGAGAAATCAGAAATGATGGGAGAAAATCTCTGTACAGATAGAGGTGCACCTCCAATGTAGCAGAAACGCCAACCTGAGTCGGCATAACAAGAGCTGCGGTCTCGAGGCCCTGATGAACAGGACGAGAGGTGGCCAGTCTCTCGATAGTATCCCCCGAACCGAAGCGATGAGATCGTGTCTTCACAAACATCATAAAAACAGATCAAAATAAGAAGCAATTTCTGAGAATGAAGCAAAAATTCAAAGGAGGACAGTTTATATTCAAAGGGAGTCAATAAGCAACAATTTGGATAAAAGGAATCTGATTAAGAGTTTTTCCTAATGTGATTGAGTACCTCCAAAAAAAAAATTCTAATCCTACTGCAGGCTGTAGTGATACTCTAGTTCGAATACTACTACATAAACTCGACCTGCATGGGCCACCACTAAAAACGTGTCATGACCCGCACCCACAGTGAGGGTACGAGAGCGTAACAACGCCCAGCCTACGCCGCAGTGTCGGCGGTAGAACGCTGTTCTAGGTCATGAACTATAACTACATAACATGAATATACTCTCCAAAAGGAGGCTAACAGAGGTACAACTCAATCACAATCTAAGGTAGAATGTAGCACGATGGAAATAGATAAGAAATCATCAACTGAGGTACAGCAGAATGAAATAATAAAGTCTCATCATCTCTAAAATATACAACTCTAAAATTAAAGACAACAGCTAAGCATGAAAAGAAGGAACAGTCTAAGCTATCTATACTATACAAGGTGTCATCCTGAGCAGCTGCCTAAACCTCCCCAGGGGTCCAGGTCGCGAGTGTCAACTAGGCAAACTCCAAGTAAGGGTGCAGGGTTACTCATCATCCTCTGTAAAAATTTTAACAGGTCCAGTCAGGACGGGAGTGAGTACAATTCATCAAGAAATCTCAAGTAAATGACAGAGAACTATAAAGCAGTTATAGACAGTTGTATTGATGAATATAGCAGTTTAATTTTTCAGGTGATGGTATAGAGAGACAGAAAAAGTATAAAGAAAGTAAGTAACTAAACAAGAAGAGAAACATAGCAATAAAGACTGTAAAATAAGATCTAGCTGAACTAGAGTAACATAATGAGTTCAGATGGTACAATATAAGTCGAGTGTAATCCCAATGTGAGTCTAATATAAGATGAGTCGAATGTGATTCTAATCATTGTCCTAATAAGGTGAATCGAATAAGGTGATACGAATAAGGTAATACGAATAGTGATTCACAATGTTCTAACAACGATTCGAATAAATTCTCCAAGTGTGTTTTAAAATACTTAGTTAGACATGTAAACGGCTAAGGGTAAATACGGCACATCACACACCTGACCTGGTGTGGAATGGCTATCGTTCGAATATTATTCACAGGGGGTGGTTCGAATAGTGGGAATGTTCATATGTCTAATCAAGTATTTTCCCGCCCATCTAATACAAATGAATCAAAAATTCGACACATCAATCGAATACAAGTCCAACTAGCACATGAAGATACGAATAGGTGGTTCGAATAGTGATTCGTATGGTGATTCGAATAATAGAGGTAAAACGAGTAAGTATGTGTGTCGTATAAATAGATTCAGAAATAGAAATACGTGTTTGTAACAGAGAATCATATACAGCTAACTAGAACTGAAGTACAGTAATTGACAAATAAATGAGAGAACTATCAGAGAATGTACTCGCCTGGTATCTGAATGTCTGAAGTAAATGTACTGTCCGAGATGAGGTACCTGACTCCTAGTTAGAGCAACACAAGTCAAGATGTATACAGGGGATGATAATAATAATCTACAATGCGTCTGTATGCTGTCTAGGTCAAACTAGACTAAAGTCAACACTTGGTCAACTCCAGTCAACTATACTAGTCAAACTAGGTCAAGTCTAAGCCAAACAAGTCTAACAAGTCTCACTAGGCCTAACCAAGCCTAGGCTAGCATCACACACCAATCACAAGTCATACTAGACTATCAACACACAACATTGGTGTATTCATATCATACACATAGGCCCTATGCCCTATAGTCCACATCATATATATTTCACATATCATATACATAATAATATATATATCTAAAATATAATACACCCACATATTATAATATATAGGATACCTATATATTCATCTCACATATATACACACATGTCCATAAATGTATCTAATATAATATAGTGCACTCATATATTTGTAGGATACATTAAAAATGTGAGTCTAACATGCACATATGTATATATATATATATATATATATATATATATATATATATATATATATATATATATATATATATATGTGTGTGTGTGTGTGTGTGTGTGTGTGTGTGTGTGTGTGTACACATATCCATAGGGAAAAAGGAGAATAAAAGTGCATGTGTTCAAGTGTATGTGTGTGTGTGTCATGTGACATGAGAGTGTCACTTGAGGGTGCGAAACCTGTGTGTATGTGTACATGAAAAGAGAAATCAACACTAGTTATGAGTTTACACTACACATGGCACAAAGCTAACCCATCTATATTACACATGTATTATACTTAACATGCATGGCTACAAGTATACATCTATATACATTAGAGTAGAGACTTTAAGTTATAACTAACATGCTTCTATACTTTACATAAATCTATATATATTATAGCAATCATTTAGAGAAGGGTTACATGGCATGGTGGTTGATATAGAGTGGGGTGTCCTTGTGCAGAGGGTGAAGTTCATTCTCAGTTTAGTTCTACATTTACATATAAACTAAAGTGAGCTATGCCATAAACTGGTGTAACAAACCACATAAAATGAACCATGTTATCTGAATCTGCCATTAAGCCAACATCCCATATGCATACAGCTCATGCATTGTCTAATACTGAAATTAACTAACATTTCGAATTAAGGGGTTGAAGGTTAACATTACATTCATAGACATTCCACTATATTAAAAACTGAAATTGGCTTAGCAATAGGAAAATGAAGGTATATATATGCTTACATGGACAGTTCAGTGTTCGAACAACCTAAAATGAACTAACATTCAATCTAAATATCAGCTATGCATTGGTTCTATGTCTACATATGAAATCTGATATTGCATCTACAATATTTATACATTATGCATTCATATCTATCATTACATATATACCTTGCATTTATATCTAGCATTCATTATATACTTTCATGCATGCATTGTATATCATTCTTTCATTCATGCATTTATGCATTGCTTACATATATTACATTAATTGCATTCCTACATGCTTGCATTCAACCATATATATACATTAATGTAAAGAGGATATATATCATATATATATCATTTCATTCATCTAACATATCATGCATTACATACTCTATATTCATTTAATATCCATACTACATAGGCTCATAGGTTACACAAAATGCATATATCGTATAGTCACTCTTTTACTTAAAACTAATACTGTACCAATTGGGTATTCACTAAATTCTAGGATTAAAGTATGTTGTAGTACTTCATGTTAGCTTTTCGAAACTTCAAACGGATCATATTTTCGTGTCCGGAAGCTCCCGAAATCGCAAAAATACCGAAACGCGTTCGTCTTTCATACAGCTGACACTGAAATAATTTTACATAAAGTTACAGAAAGAATTTGGCTTATTAAAATATATATTTGGAAATCTAACTTCGATACGGTTCTTTTAAAAAAACGGAAGATAAATCAGAGTTTTAAGCTAAAAGTTATGACATTTCTAAGTTGCTATTGCTACTAAAAACGTGGATAAAAATTATGACGGATTTGGATAGTTTGAGACAAAAGAACACAAGTATATAACATAATATCGCAAGAACTCACTCTCTACACTAATATATATATATATGAGACACTATAGAACACATCTCCAATACAAAAATATGAGATTAAACATGTAATAATTTATTCATACATAACAACAACACATAGTGTGTCCAAATTTGGGGTTTTCCTACATGGACACAACCACAACACAAAGGACACTCCTATGACCTCCAAATGGACACGAAATGGACACAAATGGAGATACAACCATGGGGGTCATTCCTATGGGTTCAAAATAGACCTATATGCATGAGGAAATGAAAAGGAGAAGGGATTTATACCTCCCGGTAGATCGAATCGAAGAAAAGCCTTCCCGGAGCGACACCGACACGTAGAGATTCCAAAAGGACACGAACGAGCTCCGAATCCTCCCAAACTTGGGTAGCTTCCTCTTTGGCTAGAATGGAGAAGGAAAAAAGAAGATTTGGTGGCGAAATGGAAGGATTTGGTGGAGAAATTGCTAGGGATTGCTCTCTAGAAATTTGGGGAAGAACAAGAGAGAGAGAGTGTGGATGAGAATAATGAAATAAACTTGAGCCTATCCTCTCCCAAAGTGGCTGGCCATATGGGGCTATTTGTCCTATTATGGTAAGGTCCAAAATGCCCCCACTAACCTATTCTATTATTATTAGGAAAGGGCTAATTGGTTGGGGCTAAATTAGTCATTCTAAAGTCTCTAATCACACTAACCTTATCCATAATAATTAGTCTAACCTCTAACTAAAATATTTCTATCATATGGGCCATGGCTAACTAATATGTGGGTCCACTAAAGTCAACACTACCCCCGGGTCCCCGTTTCAAGTCGGATTGAGCTAAAATTCGAACCCGACTCAAATAATCCCAAAACAATATCATAAATAATAAAATAAATTTCAAAAATATTTCAAAAATACAAAAATGACAAAATACTCCTATTCCTGAAAACTAGGGGTGACAAATTCCTCGAAATTAAAACCAAACAATAGTAAAATGTCAAAATCACAAGTCATAATTTTAAATAGTTTAAAAATGATTAAAAATCACCAAAAATCATAATTTGAAATAATTATCAATAAATAATAATTATAATTACAAAATTTCAAAATTACCCTCATCTGGAAAACTTGGTGTTACAATTCCTACCCACCTTATAAAAATTTTGTCCTCGAAATTAAGATGATCGTACCCCCTTCTAGGTCAAACATAGTCAAGGGTCAATCACTAGTCAATTTCTCAACATCCAAGTACTTGGTCATCAACTGGTCAACTTCTTAGGATTTTACCTATGCTAGCTATTTAGGTGTTGGCAACTAGAATTTAGCAAAAGAGAAACTCTATAATAGACTAGCTCTTAACTTCCCAATCCTATCAAGTCACCTATAACTAAATACCTACAAGCTAAGAACATGAATACCAAATACCACATACATATATATATGCTCAAGAACAACAACCCATCACATATATCCTAAGTATATCATCTATATATATACATGACTGATCAACCAAGGGTTAAGGCAGACTAAACTTATATGGGTCTGAAACAATACTTAGAACTAGGCTAAGGATGAATGGTCTAAATCAAGGGGACATGGTATCTAGTGAAGGGTCTGCACACTGCCTATAAAGGTGATCAACACAAAGGAACTCAACACGAAGGAAACTTAACTAAAATGGAAACTGAACCAAGTATAGGCTAAACAACATGTTTATAACCCTATACAACAATGGCCTATAGATACCAACTAACCTATATTCCATATGCCAATATCATCTGCAATCTATCTATGCAAATAGACCTCTCGGTCTTAGGTGAAACTACAACTATACTCAAAGGCAGGCTCTGGTCATGGGTGCCTCACTGAAAAAGGTAAGAAAAAGTAGTAATAATCATCAAGGATGTAAGGCATACTAACATCCTATGTGTAACTGGTTGGTATTATAGATAACAGGAGAATTATCTGTAATGGGTTACTATTCTAACACCAATGCTAACTATCACCTCTAGGGTACAGACACTCTACAAGTCATCATACCATTATACTATGAAGGAACTACCTATGAATAAGCTCTACAAAACTAAGTATTCCTACTCCTAAGTCATTTATAACAATCAAAAGGGTATGATGTTTTAAACCTTCTCAAGATACAATCTGCTAATCATATGTGTATGCCCAAAATCATTTTGTCTAGAGTCTTCATCTTGCTAGTGAGCAAGGCTACAATAACACAGAGTCCTTGACTAAGGTACATACCTCTAGATTTATGGTATTTAAAATTTTCGCACTGCTGCATTTGACGGCAAAAACGTTAAATTCCCATACTCAAGAAATACATCCGAAGTCTGACTACATGTCCTCACTATGCCAACTAATACGACTATCGAAGATTTTAGATCCCATGATTTAGGTGATCTAGCCCATATGATTCTGAAAAAAAATAACATAACAAAAGAACAACATGACAAACTTAATAAATCAGCAAGGAACAGATGGAATCGGATTTCAAGGTAGTTATAAAAGACAATTCGGAGAATAGAATTGAGAAGAATGGAACTTGCAGCAAGATCTCCAATGGTCTGTGCATCTTTGACTGTCCTGACGATAGCTCGCCCTACTAGTTTCCCCTGGTCTGCTGCTGATGCTGCATGAATCACTGCTGCTGAGAGAAATCAGAAATGACGGAAGAAAATCTCTGTACAGATAGAGGTGCACCTCCAATATAGCAGAAACGCTAACCTTAGTCAGCACAACAAGAGCTGCGGTCTCGAGGCCCTGATGAACAGGACGAGAGGTGGCCAGCCTCTCGATAGTATCCCCCGAACCGAAGCGATGAGATCGTGTCTTCACAACCATTATGAAAATAGATCGTGTCTTCACAACCACCGCTGGTGTATTCAGTAGGGGTACATACTACGGTACGGGATCCTATGGCGCCCTAGTTGTGACCCAGTCCTCTAGGACATCTCCTGCTAGTGTGCATGGTCCACAGCCGTCCCAAGAGTCTGCCCGAGTCCACCAGATGATGGAGTCTCTCCGTGACGACCTGCTACGAAGGATCGAGGAGCAGTCTCAGCACCCTACGGACGATCCTGCGCTGCTAGCACGATTGGATGCGCTCGACCATGGCATTATGGAGCTCATGGAGACGACTGAGAGGACAGAGCGCAGCGTTGGAGGGTTAGAGCGCACGGTGACGGATCTGCAGATAGGACAGGTGACCATGGCCGAGAGGCTGAGATTGGCACAGGATTCGATGGTCCAGAGCAGTGATAGAATGTTATCTATTATTGATTCATACCACCAGCGACTTACAGCGTTGGAGCGTGCTGGTCCTCCGGGTGCGCCTTCATCGTCGTCGACTCCGCCGCCTCCACCGCCTTCTTCTTCGACACTGACTCCATCGACGTCATTGCTTGCTCCATCGGTATCGATTTCACTTGAGGAGTATGAGTTGTTCTTATCTCTTCGTCGCGGCGGTGCCCCTCCTGCACCAGATCCCTAGTTGGTTGTGTGTAGACTTTGGTTATTTGGTTGTAGACTTTGTTATTTGGTGTAGACTTTGGTTATTTGATTGTAGACTTTGTTATTTGGTGTAGACTTGGTTATTTGGATACTTGTTGGTTGTGCCTATTCTATTTGTTGGATCCTAATCTATTTGTTGGATCCCATTCTATTTGTTGCTTGCTACATTGTGTTATACTGTTGTTTATATTATTATTCGTTTCAATTGGATGTTAATGTGCTTCTGTGGTTTATGTTTAGAAGTCAATCTAGGCCAAAGTCAACTCTTGGTCAACTCTGGTCAACCCTAGAAGTCAAAATAGGTCAACTATGGTCAAACTAGGTCCAACAAGTCTAAATTATGTCAAACAAGTCATTCTAGGTCTAAACAAGTCTAGGTTATGTTAACTAGGTTTAACAATCGTTCTAAGTCCTAACAAGTTTATATTAGTCTAATCAAGGCTAAACTAGCCTATGCTAGTATATCAAGCCCATACAACCTATACAATACAAAGTCAAAACCAATATCACACAACCTATTATTGCATCTGGGCCTACACATGAAAATCACATATTACATACATATATATATACTTATAGGCTACCTATATGTGTACCAACATACATTTATATAATATATATAATGGTACACACACATAATATAATATATAGGATACCTACATATATACATAATATACTTAGATGCATATTAAATACACATACATATTTATATACATTACATTATATATATATATATATATATATATATATATATATATATATATATATATATATATATATATGTATATATATATGTATATATATATATATATATATATATATATATATATATATATATATATACATAGGAAGATAGAAAGATAGAGAGTTAGAAAGAGTGAGGTAAAGGAAGAGTGACAAGTGTGTGATAGAGAGTGAGTGTGTGTGTGTAGGAGTGACTGAAACCTGTGTATGTAGGGACTGAAACCTGTGTAAAGTAAGGGAAAACAGTGTGTGTGTGTGATTGTGTGTCATTCACATGGGTGTGTGTGTATATGGCCTGTGTTCAGCAAAACAGGGAATGTGGACTGTTGGTTATGGTGTGTGTTATTGAGTGTTCATTCCTGTTGGTTATATGGGGTGTGTGTGTATATGGTGTGTGTTATTGAGTGATCATTCCTGTTGGTTATGGTTATCTTTTTAAACTGCAGGGAGAAAAGGACATTCTGTATTTTATTTTTTTAAATTTTTTTGCAGATTTAGCGACGTTTACCGACGTCCACCGACGTAGGTTTGCGTCGGTAAACGTCGGTAAATCTGTAAAATTTTCCAGGGTACCGACGTTTACCGACGTCTTTATACGTCGGAGAACGTCGGTAAACGTCGGTGAACGTCGGTAATAATTCCAGGAATTACCGACATTTAGTGACATTTTAAACGACGGTAAACGTCGGTAAATTCTCAGGATTTTACCGACGTGTAGCGACTTTAAACACGTCGCTAAACCACCGACGATACGACGGTAGACGTCGGTAATATACCGACGTATATATACGTCGGTAAACGTCGGTAATGCACCGACGACACGACGGTAGACGTCGGTAATATACCGACGTATATATACGTCGGTAAACGTCGGTACTTGCGACGATTGGCGACGTTTTAAAGATCAGCGACTTACGTTTCCGCGACAAGTCCAAAACATCGGTAATTGCGTCGGTAAATATTTTTAGCGACGAAATTTGTCGTTTTAGCGACGTCTTTCGGCGTCGCTAAAACGATTTATTCTGATAGTGAAATTCCTTTAAACAAATTGCAAACTCTTCTCTTTGAAGAAATGAAGCCTCTTTTGGCTAGCTTGGGAGCATTTGGAGCAATTTGGCTATTGAAGCCTGGTGGAGATTAGATCTAAAGATTGTTCCTTGGGAATCTATCTCCCAAGTGGTAAGAGCCCTCTAAACCCTCTAAATTCCTTTCATTAGTGTATATACATTCATTTAGGATCCCCCTTTACATTAGGAATGCCATGGATCAAGTTTGGATCCATTTGGAGTGCGCATCACGGGTTTATTGTATTGTATCGAATACGTACCCCAAGTGTTTGTCAAAATGACCAATAGGGCATTGAACTCCCTAATTTTAGTTTTAGCTTTGCTTTCCTATTGGTTATATGTTGTGTTAGCAATATTAGGTGTTATATAGAGATATTACAATGGTTTGATTGATCAAACATGGAATATATATATATATATATATATATATATATATATATATATATATATATATATATATATATATATTGTCTAGTATCATTGTTCTTTCCATTTTGATGTTTGGTACAGTCCTCATTCAAATGGTCCATTTCACTGATTGTTTATGTGTTGCCTGCACAACTGTCTATCCATTTTGTATGTGCAACCATGTATATTTATTATTATGTCTTATGATCTGCCGATGTAATTTGTCCTATAGTTCATTTAGGAACATATCCATTATAGGAGCTAATGTTGTCCTACTTCATTTGTTCAGTCCCTCAAAGATCAGTTCATATTAATTGAGGTTCATAATGACCATTCATTCACTGCAATAACCATCTTAGTTCAAACCCTGCATTGATTCCTACTGATAGTCCTATTGTAGCTTGGTTAGCTGTCCTTATATCTATAAGTATTTGGTTCAGTTACTCATTCCTCCTTGCAGTATGTCAGACCCCATATCCTCATATCATCCTATCTTTCATCCCATATACTTTCTGATATTGAATATTAATCCGCACTTATAATTCACTGCAATTTTGTTGTGCAGACCCTTCCTTGTTCAGTCATTGAACCATTTCCTGGGTTGCTATTGTCCCACTACAATAGGATAACCAGTTCCCATATTTAGCAAATCCTTATATATATATATAGGATTGGTTCAGACTTGTCCACTGTGTTGAGTATATATTTGGTTATGTTAATTGGCATTAGGAAGAATGATGTGAAAGGATATGAGTGAGTGAGTGAGTGAGTGGTTCACTAAGTTAGAAAGGTAGAGGCTCAACACCATGTTTTAATATCAGACCCCCTACTCAAACCACTTTTGTTCTGTCCTTGAGTTTTGATCTGTCCTTAAGGGGACAGTAAGCTCATTTCCTTCCTTTTTTTCTACTTGTATTTAGTTATTGATTCAGTCACTGTAGCTTTAGTATCAGAGTTTAGTAGTAGGGATAATGATGGTTCGAGTTTAGGAATTAGTTTAGTCCTTTGGGTATAAACAACCCAATTTCTTCTATTATTTTCATGTATGTATCAGTCCCCATATTTGGTTCTGTGCACTTATCTTATCTTCCATTGTATCAGATATGAGATGGGGGACAGTTACCTACCATGTTCAGTAATCTAGTTCTATCATACTTCATATTTCAATCCTTGCAACATATCTCTATGTTCAGTCCTAACATATACATGTTCAAGCATTCCATGTTTTGGCCCTTATCTTTTTGGAAGCAAATTCTTATATCGAATGTTTAGTCCACCTTGTATACCCAGTTCCTTGTTTGTGTTGCCTGCATTTAGATATGGTTCAGTCCATGTGGAGTATATACCCTTGATTCTAAGTGTCAGTCCTTCCAATAGCAGGTTGAGTTTAGTTGGACTTGGCCTTAGGCCATGTTCAGTAGCAGTAGCATAGACAGTGAATGAGATGGAGTATTTGGTAATGATAGATAGGGGAAGGGAGGACTGGTGTGTTATTAGTTGTATGTGTAAGGGCTAAGGGCCCCAGGTTTGGGGAATTACAGTTGAGAGGATAAGGAGTGGGTATTTGTGAAGGAAGTGAGAGTGTTGAGCTCGATTAGGGACAGGGCACTTGGCCCTGCACAAGATTGCAGGGCATGTGAGGGTTCATATGAGAGTTTATGGGCAGTGTATATGTATATATGTAATGTTAGATAACTATAGGTAAGAGAGGGATTAAGGAAAGGGGATTCATTCAAGTATCAATATAGGATTATGTCAAGGTTGTAGTATTAGTTCTTGTTTCAGTTATTTGAGTTCAGTTTAGGTCACATTTAGTTCAGCCGCACCCTTTCATCCCTATTCCTTTACAAGTTCAATATAGGTCCTGTAGAGAGTATCAATTGTAAGGAGAGGTTGGAGAGACTTGTGTACAATTGTATTAGATGAGTAAATTACCTTGGTTTGGCTTGGGCATGGCCTGTTAGCCCTCTGCAGTAGCAGGGGAGGGCCATTGTAGTGGGGTTCATGATCTGTATTGCTTTGGCTGCAGGTAAAGAGTGGGGAGCTCTTAGCATTTCAGGCCACTTGGCTATTGGGAAGTGCTAGGACAGACCTTAAACTAGTACGTGTGCCCTTGATAGGCATGTGTGGGAGTCATGTGTTATATATATGTATATATGTGTGTCTTGATATTGGTATTATTGTGTATTAGTTAGGAGTATAGGAGAGGAGGGGGTTTAGATGGCAATGTGTGAACTACCACACCTTAGTATTAAATATATGTATTAAAACATGTATGTGAAGGATGTATATTAGTATTAGTATGGGTATCCTATAATATCTAGTGATTTGTGAGGTGTCCTAGAGTTCTAAGATACCTAGTAGATACTCAAGTATCATATATGGGTTATCTAGATATTAGGAAATAAGGTAAAGCTAGGAAATCAAGTGATGAACTAGAATATTGCATATTAAAGCCTAGAAGCATGTAATTAGTGCATCCAACTATATTGTTTACTCTAAAACATCAAATAAGTTTATATCTCATATGTAGGTTTGTGTGACACCACTTTGGGCATCGATCCTCATTCACTGCTCTGGACGACGGGCGAATACATTCTCTGATAATTTTTATTTACTTGATGATTATTATGATTCAGCTTCTAGTATAGTTCTATTTTATTCTCTGTCACAACATGGATTGGGATTCTGGATTCATTCACTTGCGACACATGTGTTAAACTTGTCTGGCCCCTACTACTGGAACCACTCACTGGAACCACCTACTAGAAATACCTACTGGAACCACTTACTGTATGGCTAGACTTTTACTCTATTTATGTGTCAGGGTATGGATTCATTTATACTAGTTGGGGTGGAGAAATACTCGAGTAGATATGTAAATATTTCCAATAGTACTGGAACCACTCCTAATGGTCTAATCTGGAAAGATAGCCGTCGCACACTTGTCAAGCGTGCGATGCACCGTATTTACCTCCTAGCCATTTACATGTCGAACTCGGTATATCAAAACATACTGGATTAGTGTCTTGTACTAGATTCACATTTGTCTCATATTATACTATTTGGACTCAAATCACCTTTATGCTAGATCAGTTATCCCTATTTACAGTCTTCATTGTCATGCTCTCTTGATCTACCATATTTATTTTTCTTGTTCTCTAGTTAAACTGTTGTTCTATTTCATTTCATGTCTCAAACTTTCCATGTTCATCAAGTATTACTTACTATAACTACTTTATAGTCTTTGTCATTTATTTGGAACTGCTAGAAAAGATGTGCTCGTTCCATCCTGACTGGATATGTTTTTCAAATGATTGCCCAGGGGATCCGTGTTCTACCTACTACGAATCTGAGGAGGGGATAGCAACCTTGGGTCATGATTTTCAGGAGTGATCACCATGAGACTTAGTACTAGTTTTGGATTTATGTTAGATTCGTTGTTAGAACTTTTGTCTTATATTGTAATAAAGATTTTGACATTGTATTTGAGATTTGATTTTGGATATTATTTTAATTGCTGTTGAGTCTTTATGGTTGTTTAGACTTCTTTGATATCTTATCGTTCCTTAGATTGTGATTGAGTATTTACCATAACTTTATACCTGTCCTCCATTTGGAGTTGAGATCTATGACAGTTACATTATAATATTGCGTGAGATGGTTAGTTAGTGACCTAGACAGCATTCTACCGCCGATTTTGCGACGTAGGCTGGGCGCTGTTACGCACTCGTGCCCCTATACCAGATGCGGGTTGTAACAAATCTGGGTAGTTATCAGTACATTGAATGTACTGGTAGGGAGGCTTTCTCGCCCGCTCACTATCATTACCAAACACGTTTAGTTTATTTTCGTGCACCATCTATCACTTGATTGTCTTTCTTTCTCGCCTCAAGATCAGTTTCATGGCATATATTACAAAACCTATCTCGTGTTACGACATCAACTATCGCATAAGAATAACATGTGCAAATTACCATACGATCTTCCCTGTCCAAGGCAAAACAAGTTAGCCAACATATTATACATTATGACTTGATGGATTGCATAAGAAAATAAGAGCGTCATGGGCGTGTTTCTTCCTCAAGTGGACAAGATACTCAAGTTTACAAGATGTGTTATACTCAAGCTTTGTTCAGATATTCATTCAATTACTCAATTGTTCAGCTTACTCAGATTACTTGTTTCAATGAAAGGACTCGCACGTAGATTGCCACCAGCGAGCCAACTTAATCTATATGTACTGGTCACTGGCAATACAAGCCATTTGGACTACTTGAACGTGGTATTCGTAGTATCTATCTGGCGGTGATGGCTGGTACACCTTGATAGGCTACGCATACCAGCATTATGTCGCTTGAGTGGCCGAGTTTGCACATAAGTCGTCCGTAAGCCATGTTCCTCCTAGGCTGGCATGATCCCTGATTATCCAGCTTCTGATTGTCCGAGAAATTCTTTATCGACACCCCTCGTGCACGAGTTTTCCGCGACCATTTCGCATTCTCTTTTTATTTTTTTAACTTATCGGTCTCTCTGAGCCATAACGGATTATCACCTAGGTTGGCGGCGGCATCCGTGCAGCACAGGTAGCGAGCCCCATTGCACGTTCCCGACATACCTGTCGCTAATCATTCTTTTCTTCTGTCCTTTCTTTCTTTCATGTCGACTTTCTTTCTTTCACTTATTCATTCATTCGTTCATTTGTTTCCATTACTCGGAATGACTATTTTGATAGTCTTCTGGTACCAATTCAGTGAACCATTAATTGTGTTTTGCCTCATGTTGTGGTATGATTGAGCTGACAAGTATTTCATATATAACTGAAAGCATAGGGACATCTACTTGAAAATATAAGTTGTGCCTTGGCACGAGCGTGGAGTGCGGTGTGAGGTTCATGTAAAATTGTAAGTTTCTTTCCATGTTCTATACAAGCGATACAAGATGGAGTTGTTCCCTTAGCTAGGTTCATTGAGTTCTCTTATTAGCATACATGGGTTTATCACCTAACGATCTAGCTATACTGTCCGTATTATTATGTGTCCAGGCTAAGCAAAGACAGGTTCATCGGAGCCACCCACCATAGCGATGATCGCATCGGCCGAGCGAGACTCTGAGCGCACCTTTGAAAGTCTAAGTCTAGACCGTTTTGAAGGGATAAGTCTATTGCCTTCCCTTTAGTCCGTTGTAAGGCGATATTTTGGTTTTGCGGACACTGTTGCAAATAAGGCAAAATGTCGACCTCTTATAATTCAGCATAAAAGCGTAGCTTGCACATAAAGCCAACTAAAATCAATATTTCTTTGAATCGGACTTATGCCTTGCATCGCTTCGATTTATAGATTCGAATCGACTCAAAGCTTTCTTTCGGGCCAACGTAACTCTTGCATCAATTTGCTTCAATACTTCATCGAGTCAACGCAACTCTTTGAGTCAACGATTTCTAGTAATGCACCGTGCGGTGCGGGGCATTACAGCCCAAAGCTCCCAGCCCTTGTCGGTGAACTTTTCTACTTCAAATCATTTGAGCATTGACATAGACTTCGCCTCTATTTGATCTTCAGCCAAAATTTCTGATTCCACTTTATTGGGAATACCATGCCAATGAAAATAATTGCTCAAGATACACGTCCGCGATGAATCGACACCATAAGATCGTGCAAGGTTTCCGATTCTTACAGAAAGAAAAGATCACAAGTAAAAGATGAAAGAATGATAAGTGAAAAACCTAATCGATAAAAGCTATAGTGAGATCGAGATCGCTACTAAATAAGGTTACAATGCTTTAAAGATCGATACAACTCCTTAAACTCAATACGACTAGGTAGAACTAGGACTTCGATCACTATAATTCTATTACTATAAGGATTACCAAATACGAATTAAATCTTAATATATAATATGTCCTTGTCTTGCAGTCCGCCATTGATTTCTATATTAATGTTCTCAATGGGTCTGTAAATCAAAAAAGTACGACGTCGGATATAGTCTTTATTTTTTTTTTTTTGAAGGAAACAGAACTTTTGTATTAAGCAATAGAAAGACTCATATCATGAAGAATATGAGTCGAGATACATAAAGGAATATCTTCATAAACAGAAAATACATCAGAATGATTAGAGAGAAGAGTATGGGATGCTAATTGATGAGTAGCTTGATTGCAACTTCTGTTAGCATAGTTGTAGACAATAGTAGGAGCATTTTCCTTTAGTTTTCTTGCATCTGCAACGACATGTCTTGCTCGCCAGGGTGGAGAACTAACATCACTGTTAATGGAATCAATCAAGACCTTACAATCACCTTCAATGAAAACATAATCAAGATTATGTTTAATTATGATCTCCAATGCCAGATAAAGTCCCTTTGATTCAGCTTCAATAGGAGAGCCACCTTCAACAAAAATGGTAGTTGCAGTGATGAAATGTCCCTGATCATCTCGTAAAATAGCCGCTGCTGCCATCTTATCATCTAAAAAGTGCCATCAAAATTGATCTTCATGGTACCAGGAATAGGTGGAGTCCAATGCACAAGTTGCTGGTGGTTGGAAGTAGATGGTGCAGAGGAAAAACCATCAGCATTGCAAGCTTCAAAAGTGTTCTTCAACCTCATAGCCTCAGTGAATATGTAATTTGCGGAAATTGGTTTGTCTTCAAAAACTGATTTATTCCTTGACTTTCATATCATCCACATTAGGTATAAACTATGTGCAATCTTCTCATGATTTCCTTCCTTCAGTAGGTCAGTGATGAACTTGGAGACTGAAGTATCGTGATTGATATCAAATGCAAGTAGATGATGAAACTTCCAAGAACTTCCTGTTACCTGACAATGAAAAAGAAGATGGTCAAGTGTTTCAATATGTACCTTACAAAGTGGACACTTTGCGTCGATGTGGCTGAGTCGATGGTGAATATTAATCATTGTAGGTAGAGAATTGGTAAGGCATCTCCAGGAGAACATGAGAACTCTTGGACAGATATAGGATAGAGACCATAATTTTTGCCACTCCTTGAATTCAGAGACATTGATGTTGCTACTATTCAGTGAAGATCTTTCATGTATAAGTCGATATGCTGATTTGGTATTCAACATACCATCCTTGGTGTGGATCCATTTTAACTGATCTTGCAGACAGTTGGGCGATAGAGGAATCTTCAGGATAGCAGAGGCCTCCATTGGAGGAAAAAGTAGATGAATTAGATTAACCTTCCAGCCAAAAGTTTCTTTGTTAATAAGATCACTAACATGAGTAACCCATCTATTAGCAAAAGGATAGCCGATGACATTGAACCTGGCTAAAGAGGGAACCCAAGGATCTTTCCATATATCGATACTTGAACCATCCCCAACAGACCAAATGATGTTGCCAATAAGAAATTTCCTGCTTTTAAGGATACTCGACCATATGCAGGAAAAAGCAGAGGATGGAGAAACTTCCCAAAATGATGTGGAATGTAAATATTTTGACTTGAGAAGGGAAATCCGTATTTCATTTGACCCAGTAAGAAATCTCCAGGTAAGTTTCAGTAGAAGAGCTAGATTAACAATTGCAGGATCCCTGATACCCAAACCTCCTTGGTATTTAGGCTTTGTAAGACTTGACCACGCAGTGAAGTGCATCTTCCTTTTATCAGTTGAATTCCACCAAAAATTTCATTGTATTTTGGAAAGATGAGAAGTAGT
Organism: Iris pallida; assembly: GCA_029216955.1. Taxonomy (NCBI): domain Eukaryota; kingdom Viridiplantae; phylum Streptophyta; class Magnoliopsida; order Asparagales; family Iridaceae; genus Iris; species Iris pallida. Next base: position 32,934 of record JANAVB010004974.1, read on the forward strand.
CTTATGAGGGATATGATACGAGGAAAGGTAGTAAGTTGGGATGGAGGAGAGAGTAGATTTAATGAGCACAGTTCTTCCTTCATGGGATAAACAACCTCGTTTCCAACCTTGGAGCTTGGAAGCAGTAGTATTGAGTAGGCGGTGGAAAGTCGAAGCTCTGTTTTTAGAAAGGAGTAGGGAATGGCCAAGATATTTGTCATCAGGAGACATCAATTTGACACCCAATATGTTAAGATATAGCTGCCTCATGATAATATCCACCTTTTTTGAGAAAAAAATTGATGATTTCTCAAAGTTAATGCGTTGGCCTGACCAATCTTCAAAAGTCTGGAGAATAATCTTCACTTGGTTCATATTATAAAGTGAACATTTTCCAAAGATAATGAGATCATCAGCAAATGCTAAATGTGTATAGGATGTAGGTGAATGTGGAATTGTGATACTGTCATAGAGCTTGTTTCTATCCATGATACAAATGAATGTTGATAAAATTTCCATACACATGGTAAACAAGTATGGTGACAGAGGACAGCCTTGACGAATGCCACAACCAGGAATTAAAGATGCAGTAGGTTCTCCATTGATAAGAATAGCAAAAGAAGAGGTAGTAACACATTGCATAATAAGCTTATGTGTATGCCCAGTGATACCATAGCCTAACAGAGCTTGATCAATAATAGTCTTTATTTGGTTTAAGTTATGTCATTCATGAAGTCACGCGCATTATTTTGTATAATTGCTAACTTCTTTATTTCTCTCCATGTCATGTACTTTCGATAAATATACTGTATAATTGCTTACTTTGTCTCTCAATGTCATGTCTCTCTCCCTTAAATAGTTCGGCCTAGAGTCCTAAGGAAATCATTCTTTCCTAATTTATAGAAAATAGCCCATGTCAAACCTAATATGGCTTAAAAAGGAAAAAATGAATAGAAAAAGAGAGCCATAATCTACAAGAGACGCACTTCTGATTCATATCCCTCTCCTCCTTTATTTATATGACAGTGGGGCGCCTACTTCTTTTGGTACATAGAGTCAAGGGAGGTAGAAATTTTTAAGTGTGAGGAGATTGAGTAAAGAACATCAATGTTGTAGAAACTTACGTGATAGTTTTATTGCCATATTTGTAAGGAAATATCATGAGTAAGAAAAATTGCAGTAAAACACCTCATGTTCATATCTTTTTTGAACATGAAATCTGACGCATCATGCACTAATACAAGAATGTAATAAGACATTTTGATACATTTATATAGCACTATTGAAATAGCAAGCATATAGCTCCTAAGCAATGCTATATATGCATATACCAGTTTGTGGGCATTTCCCTATCACAAATTACACAATTTTACAAGGAGCTTATCAAGTTATTGGCTCCTAAGCGATGCTATATATATGCAGTAGTTCATCAAAATTTCCATTATACTCGATCGAGACATATCCAGTCTCTCTGAGTTTGCCTTCAACCAGTAATGGAGAGCAAAGGCTTCACACATGATGGGTCAGTAGATCTGCGTGGACGTCCAGTCCTTGCTACCAAAACTGGGAAATGGAAGGCTTGTTCCTTCTTACTAGGTCAGTCAAGATCATATACTACTAGGTCAATCATGCCGACATATTATTACTGTCAAATAACCTATACAATTAACCATGAATTAATATTTATGCTACAGGCTACGAAGTATTCGAACGAATGGCTTTTAATGGAGTAGCCGCAAATCTCGTTAACTATCTCACGGTCCAGCTACACCAAGACACGGTATCATCGGTTCGGAATGTCAATAACTGGTCCGGTTCGGTCTGGGTCACGCCGATTCTCGGAGCCTACATAGCTGACACCTACCTCGGCCGCTTCTGGACCTTCACCTTTGCATGTCTCATCTATGTCTCGGTAATTAAGCTAATCAAGAACTCTGGACTCAATCAGCTAGCAACGCTGAATCCTGAAATTAAGTCGACCGATTTCATTTTGATTCATTTGGCAAACTCCGCAGGGTATGGCCCTCTTGACACTGTTCGTCTCCCTCAAATCGACCGATGTCGTTCCGATTTACTCGGCACTCTACATCATCGCTGTCGGTGCTGGGGGGACCAAACCGAACATATCGACATTCGGGGCTGACCAGTTCGACGACTTCGACCCCGAGGAGAAGGAGCTCAAGGCCTCCTTCTTCAACTGGTGGATGTTCAGCTCTTTCTTGGGTGGCCTTGCGGCCAATCTTGGACTTGTGTACATTCAGGAGAACTTGGGATGGGGAATCGGGTACGGTATTCCTACAATCGGACTCGTGGTTTCCTTGGTGCTCTTCTTTATGGGCATGCCTAAGTATAGGCACAAGGTTAGAAGCAAACAGAGCCCAGCTAAAGAAATGGTCAAGGTTTGGCTAACGGCGTTTGCTAATCGCCACCTTAAGATTCCAGACGACTCGGAGGAGGTCTATGAACTTGAGCCTCCGGATACTGTGATTACAACAAAGAGAAGACTACTTCATACTCCAGGATTTAGGTACTATCACTTGAGTACTCCAATTTGCTCACCACAACACTTTGAATATATGAATGCTGTTCTAGAACAAAAACTTTATTCTATACACATTATCACTAATTACTAGTATTACTCAATTAGAAAAGTTACTCGGAACTGTCCATTTTTTTTATTTACAAATTTGCCACTTAAAATTCTTTTAGTAAGAGGCTACTCATTACATAATGGTCTGTCAAAGATTTTGACAGTTCTAAATAAATAACATATTTTCTTTAGGACTAACATTATTTTTGACAGTTCTACCAATATACTGGATTGTCAAAATTTTTTGACAGACCAACATAAATCTTGGATCTAGTCAGGGCTGTAGAAATTTTCTATAGTCCTATATGTTGACAGGACTGTAAAAATATGCTACACTCATGTATATTCATTTAGGACAGTCAAAAATTTAGACAGATCATTAAGTAATGGGCCCTTAGTAAAAAAATTTAGTGACAAAATTGTAAATAAAAAAAAATTGGACAGCCTCGGATAACTTTTTTAGTTCCTTTAGTAATACTCCTAATTAAATATGTAGGCCAAATCTACAACAAAGACATTATTCCAAATTTCCATAGGCCAATCAAAAATAATTTTCCACCTGTATATATATTAATTACTAAATCATTGGATTGTTTCCCTTTGATATATTTTGATGAATTATGTTTTGTAGTTAATATTTTTCAAAAATGCTATTTGGCACCCAAAAATTTTGGGTGATACCATCCCATTATGTGTAATATGACATGGCCGATGACATGACAGCTGACATGGCAAACTTAAACATTAAAATTAAAATTAAAATTAATATTAAATTAATATGAACATTAATTTAAAATTACCATTAGCATTAATATTACTTTCACATTAACATTAAAATTAATATTAACATTAAATTAAAATTATCGTTAACATTAAAATTAATATTAAAATTAAATTAACATTAACATTAACGTTAGTTAACATTAACATTAACTTTAACATTAACATTAAAATTAATATTAACATTAAATTAAAATTAGCATTAGCATTAACAATAATTTTTTTTTGGGTAATTAATTTTTCAGTTAAAACATGACATGTCAGCTGCCATGCCAGTTGCCATGTCAGATGACACATAATGGAAGATGGCATCACCCGAAAATTTTGGAAGCCAAATAGCATAATTGTAATATTTTTCTTATTTTCTTGGCCACTGGGATTGTTCAATACTTTCCGCATGTTTAACCAAATTGAAGTTCCATGTTATTTGTGTTATTTTATGACATATTTTCTAGGTACTTGTCAAAAAAAAATTGACAGTTGATTATGGAAATTTGATTTGATTGTAACGAAATACCAAATTCCAGTAAATGAAGAGAAGAAGAAGAAGCTAATAGTACTCTTCTTCCTACCAATTAGGTTTTTGGACAAGGCAGCCCTAAAAGGAAGCAAAAATCCTTGTACAGTAACACGAGTGGAAGAAACCAAGCTAGTCCTCGGCATGGCGCTCATCTGGCTGACCACACTCATTCCCTGCACCATCAACGCTCAGGTCAACACCTTCTTCACGAAGCAAGGCACCACTCTCGACCGCTCCCTCGCCACCGACAGCAGCTTCAAGATCCCCGCTGCCTCCCTCGGCAGCTTCGTCACCGTCTCCATGCTCTTCTCCATCCTACTCTACGACCGCTTCTTCCTCCCCTTCATGAGGAAACGCACCGGGAACGCCGGCGGCATCACCCTCCTCCAGCGCCTCGGAATCGGCTTCGCTTTCCACATCCTCGTGATGCTCAGCGCGTGCTTCGTCGAGGTCAGGCGCATGCGCGCGATAAGACTGCACTGTACTGTCAAACCCGACGACACGGTTCCGATGAGCATATTCTGGCTCCTGCCTCAGTATGTCCTACTGGGCATCGGAGACGTGTTCAACGCCGTCGCGGTCTTGGAGTTCTTCTACGACCAGTCGCCGGAGGAGATGCGTAGCTTGGGCACCACGTTCTACACGAGCGGGATAGGGACCGGGAACTTCTTGAATAGCTTCCTGGTGACGGTGGTCGACAAGTTGACGAGAAGCCGGGGAGGGAAGAGCTGGATCGGCGACAACTTGAACGACTCCCACTTGGATTACTACTATGCTTTCCTCGTGGCTCTATCTGCCATGAACTTGGTGGCTTTTGTGTGGATGTCTAGAAGGTATAACTACAAGGAGGAGACGTTGGAAGTGGCTGCAGGAGTGAAGATACTACAGAATGTTGAGATGGTGATGGATAGTTCATTGCAAGTCTAAAGGTTGGTACGCAATTGGGGTTCGATCCAATTGTTACTTTGTAGTAGTACCATCAGACTATGTTCCTATTACTCTCAGTCTGTGGTTATATTGTAGATTTTTTTTTTTTTTTTGGAACAAGAACCGAACTTCATTAATAATGGTTCAGAGAGGTACATGAAGCCATGTCGCTTAGGACATGATCATAAATACAGTTTGGAACAACTTCATACAAAGTAACAAAGACTGACCGACTATATAATAAAGCATTGGAAGCTAGGGAATGTGTTGTTTGATCAGGGCCAGCCCAAGCTAATGGAGGCCGAGGCGAAACATCCAAAATGGACCCCCATATATAATGATAAATTTTTTTTAATAAAATAAAATTTTGTTGTAGTCAAGATTGGAATCGAGGACCTCATAAATACAAGTTAAACATTACAACCACTACGAGACAATGCTTTTTATTGAAAAAAAAAGGCAGATGTGATGTAGTAGTTCTATTGTAGATAGTTCCATGCTAGGCCGTCGTCCGGTCTGTCCTGGGCCAAGGCCGTCCCTGTGTTTGATTGGCACTTCTGGGTGAGTAGGAGAATAAGATTTCCTTTCCAGATCTTTGAGCATGTCTTGCGTCTTCAATTGTATGGCGTGCAAGCCATAATGTTTCCGTCACTGGTACATTGATACAGTCTATTAAAGGTTTACAGTCCCCTCTCCAATGGTAACTTGAGAGAGTTCCTTCATGTTGCAAATCCCCAAAGCTAAACAAACAAATACCCAAAGCTTCAGCTTCTAGTGGAGATCCTCCAACATGGAATTTTGATAAAGCGCCATGGAAGTGTCCTTCCCCATCTCTAAGAATAGCAGTAGCAGCCATGTTGCCATCCAGGAAAGCTCCGTCGTAGTTGATCTTCCATTTGCTATGCGATGGAGGGCTCCATATGGCATTTGATTGCTGCAAGTTGAGAGAAGCATGGGAATGAGCAGATTCTTTATTGTAGGCCTCATATTTGGCTTGCAGGTTCCAGGTAGCTTCGATGATGTTTGTAGAACTGATTTTTTTCTCTCCAATGATTGCCTAATTGTTCCTTGACTTCCAAATGATCCACATTTGATATAGCTTCGATGTCACTGCAACGCAGTCCCCTTCTTTGAGCAAACTAATAATAGAATTCAAGGCTTAGTCCATTCTTGTATTCATACTGTTATTTAACCCATGCGGGAAGATTCAAGTCGTCAGCGACATCTCTCCTAATACATGATGGACAGTTACTATAGGGAACACTCAAACCTATATATAGAGGTATGTAGGAGATTGTTGTTGTTTTTGCCTTAAGCACTAGAAACATAGTCCCACATTGCCTAGGCCAAATGTAGTACTAATCTTGTATTTCTTTATGAAGTTCAAGACGACATATTTTTTCATTATGAGTCACTATATGCCGTCTTGAACTTCATAAAGAAATGCAAGATTACTACATAGGAGGAAAGAGTTGGGAGGATTATGTCAAAGCACACGACTTAGAAAATTATGACATGTTAGTCTTCCGACACCGCGGTAACATGATATTCACATTAAGGGTCTTTGACAAGATGACATGTTGTGAAAAGATATATCCTTATAGTTCTCCTTCGGATGTTGAAGAAAACATCATCTTTCTAGACAATGACGATGGAACATCTAGTAAGTCCTTCGGATCACTCTATGTCAAGATTTTCTCCTATTTTTCTATTAGGGGGTCTACTCTTACTTTTTTTTTCCTAAGTACTTACTCTGTAACTCCAAATGTTCAGATGTTGTCCAAGAAAAACCAACTATATCTTTTTGTAAGAAAATAAAAGTTCAAAAATTGAGCCATACTTCTGAGAACATGATAACATTGCGCTGTCAGGATCAAGTTCCTAGCCCAATCAGGATAACATTGTATGTACAGACAAATAGTGATATGGTGAGGGGTGTATGTGTGTGTGTTTCAATCAAATGTGTGTGTTAAGGGTGTGACAGTGAGAGTGAAAGAGTGAGAGGGGGTGTGTGTGTCCTAGTCAAATGTGTGTGTGTGTTAAGGATGGGTGTGTGTACATGCGAGAGCCTCAAGTTATAGGTTCAATTATTCTCAGATTTATGGCATATAATGGTGTAACAGTACATACATTATCATGCATTCAAGGAGGAAAAGAAAAAAATGGATTGAGACTGAACACAGGGACTGTGTTCTCAGGATAATGCCCTCTCAGGAGGTTGATCCGCTGGTACATCCATGTAAGATCAACGAAGTAACGATCCATTTCAATTTGGATGTAAAAATCTGTATCGTAAGACAAACTAAACATAACTAGTTCGATACTCAACGAAATAGTCCAAAATCGTTACTCAACGAAGTAGTCCAATACCGATACCGATACCGATACAGTTTGGTGGTGGGACGAGCCATAATCCGCTGATTTGGTTTTGGTTTTGGTTTCGGTTTCGAACATAATAAATTTTAAAAAATTCGGTTCGGTCTTGGTTTTGAATATACTAAATTCGGTTCGGTTTCGGATTTCAATATACTAAATTTAATTATTCGGTTTCGGTTTTGAATATACTAAATTAGGTCCGGTTTCGGTTTTGAATATACAAAATTCGGTTTTGAATATATGTGTGTGTGTTTGTATGTGTGTGTATGTGTGTGTGTGCGACAAATATATATATATGTGTGTGTGTGTGTGTGCCGAATATATATTTTTTTTTTTGTGTGCGACAAATATATATATGTGTGTGTATGTGTGTGTATTTGTGTATGTGTGTGTGTGTGTATGTGTGTGTGTTCCGACCCCCCGCGGTCAACCACCCCCGCGGTCAGACCCTAACCCCCTCCCCGCAGCCCACAACCCTAAGCCCCCCACCACCCCCTCCCACCTCCACCCCTACGGCCAGCCACCCCCGCCCCCCTATAGCCCACCCCTAATCCCCCCAGGGCCAGCCTCCCCATGGCCAGCCCCCCCAACCCCCCCGGCGGCCAGCCCCTCTCTCCCCCGCAGCCCACCCCCAGCCCCTCAGGGCCAGCCTCCCCGCGGCCAGCCCCCCCAACCCTCCTCGGCCAGCCCCCCGCTGCCCGACCCGTCCCACCACCCCACCCCACCACCGCCAGCACCCCCCGCAGCGACCACCACCACCTCCAGCACCCTCCGCGGCGACCACCACCACCTCCAGCACCCCCCGCGGCGACCCCCACCACCGCCAGCTTCACCCACGGCGACCCCCACCCCCACCCCCACCCCCCCCCACCGTCGCGGCCAGCACCCCCCCCCCGTGGCCAGCACCCTCCCCGCTGCCCACCCCCTCCTACCACCGTCGGCTCCCCTTCGTCCGCTACCGCGACCCAAGAGAGAGAGAGAGAGAGAGTTACCTCGATCGTACGCGTCCAAGATAGAGAGAGAGGAGAGAGAAAAAATTGGGGGAATAAAATTTTTCTCCCGTCGGTTCAACTTAAGCTAGGCTTTTAACTTAGCGACGGATAAAATCCGTCGCTACTTAGTCGTTAATCTCACGCGATTTTTTTAAAATTTTTCCAACCACTTAGTGACCACTTAGCGATGGACTGTATGTCCGTCGCTAATATTCCATCATCTGGTCGACGGATTATCCGTCGCTTAGTAGTCGTCAATTCCCCCACCAACTAGTGATATTTTCCCCCGATTTTTTAACATTTTCCCGCGAATTAGTGACTACCGAGTGACTACTTGCTGACGGATTTTTATTCCGTCGCTATTTTACCGACGGCTTACCGACGGATAGGCGACGGATGTTCACCCATGAAAAAAAGAATTGGTGTGAGATTAGCCGAAAAGTCGTCGCCAGGTTGTCGGTATTCCGTCGCTACTGACGATGGATTTATTCCATCGCTAAAATACCATCGCCAATTTACTGTATTTTGGTAGTGCACGTCAGCATCGTCGCTAGGCACATAGTGCGCTTAAGTTGCGCTCGTTGAACCGTTCACGTTGCCGATCGCGCGCCAGTTCGTGCGAACCATTCGCGCTGCCGATCGCACGAACCATTCGCGATGTCGTTCGCACGCCAGTTGGCGCTGCAGTTGGCGCTGCCGTTCGTGCGCCAGTTCGTGCGGCCGTTCGCACTGCTGTTCGTGCATCAGTTCGCGCGATCAGTTGGCCCGCAGTGCTTGCAGCGCGCGCTGTCGCGTGTTTGGCACGGCGTGTGCGTTTGGTGCGTTTGGCGCGGTGTGCGCGTTTGGATCAATTGGTGCAGTTAGCGCAGATGGTGCGCGCTTTGCGCTAATTAGCTCAGTCGTGTCTGTTCACGTTCTGAACTGTTACGAAACAGTTCCTCCTTTCACGGACACGTTCCGAATGTTTCGTTAACTGGGCGGTTACTGGACTGACACTATATATGTTACTCTCTTCTCTCATTCGGGGGATTGATAATTTTCTTACGAAATTTTAAGAGTTCAGAGTAGAGAAGATCAGAGAAACATTGAGCGAGTTTGCGCCATCCGAGGAGTCAGAAGAGCAGAGTGTTCCAAAAGTTCTTTTCTGAACTTGCTGGTTCCTGGAAGCTACTCGTGTGGGACGAATCAAGCTTTGAGCGTCGGTGATCATTCACCCCAGCAGGCTGTTCTTATGTTCATCTTTTCTTCACTTTTATCTCGTTCTGAATAAGATATTCTTCTGTTCATCTCTTGTCCACGAAATCTTCTCTGATCTAATCAGAAACGTTTTATGGACTTTCATCGCTGCTGTTACGAAAATCACATGTACCTTCTTCGAAGTGTTGCATTTGATTTTGTCTCTCTGAATCCTCCAGAATTTCAGTCTTGCACCTTCCTCAAAGTGTTGCCAAAATCAAATTTTTATCTTAAAATCGCGCCCAAAGCAATAAAATCACGCCCAAAGCTATAACAGCATGTGCACTGCTTTCTTCGTTAAAAGGCCTGATATGTGCTACATAAATGCATCTAGATCTATTCGCGGGAGTAGGTTTATATATGTTTATGTTTATGATGTTATACACAAGTGAGTTGACCTAAGACATGATCAACTTTAGGGGGCGTTTGGTATGCGGAATACTATATAGCCGGGAATTCTATATTTCCGGAAATCAAATTCCAAGGAATTAAATTCCCAAGAAAATTACATTCCCATGTTTGGTGACAATATAAATATTCCCGGAAAAAAAAATAATAACGAAAAAAAAAATGAACAAATATAAAAAAAAATCGGTAAAAACGACAAAAAATCGGTAAAAAACGAAAAAAAAATGGTAAAAACGACAAAAAAACGATAAAGAACGACCAAAAATCGGTTAAAACGATAAAAAAAGACCAAAAAGCGACAAAAAACTGTATAAACGACAAAAAAAAGGGTAAAAAACGACACAAATAACAAAAACACGACAAAAACGACATAAAATCGGTAAAAACGACAAAAAACCAAAATGCGGCAAAAACGACAAAAAACAACAAAAAAATCGGTTGAAACGACAAAAAATCGGTTAAAAACGACAAAAAATTGGTTAAAAATAATAAAAAATCGGTTAAAACGACAAAAAATAACCAAAAGCGACAAAAACGAAAAATAATCGATAAAAACGACAAAAAATGACAAAAAATCGGTTAAAACGACAAAAAAAAAACAAAAAAGTGAAAAAACGACAAAAAATGCTAAAAACAACAAAAAATCGGTTAAAACGACAAAAAATAACTAAAAAGCGACAAAAAACGAAAAATAATCGATAAAAACGACAAAAAAAGGATAAAAAAAACGGTTAAAAACGACAAAAAAAAATCGTTAAAACGACAAAAAAAAAAACCAAAAAGCGACAAAAACGACAAAAAATCGGTAAAAACAACAAAAAGTTACAAAAACAACAAAAACTCGGTTAAAAACAACAAAAAATAGGATAAAAACGACAAAAACTAACCAAAAAGCGACAAAAACGACAAAAAATGAGTAAAAGCGATAAAAAAACGACAAAAATGACAAAAAATGACATAAAATCAGTAAAAATGACCAAAAAAAAGCGACAAAACGACAAAAAAACGACTAAAAATCGGTAAAAATAACAAAAAAGCTACAAAATCGACAAAAATCGCTTAAAAAGGACAAAATTGACAAAAAAAAACGACAAAAAGGACAAAAATTGGGTAAAAACGACAAAAAATCGCTTAAAACGACAAAAAATGACAAAAAGCGATAAAAATGACCAAAAAAGAAAAAAAAAAAACTTCAAAACTAATCAAAATTGATCAAAAAAGAAGAAAAAAATTTAGACAAATTTTTTTTTGCCCGGGCAAAAAAAAAAATACCCACCTATTGTTAAGGGATAGAATTTCCATGTTTTGTGGGTAAACTATTTATCCGGATATTTATAATTTCCGGGAATAATTTTTTTATAAGCCAAACAAACGTGGAAATAGATTTCCATCTTAAATTTTTTCGGGAATAAAAAAAAATACCGCGTACCAAACGCCCCCCTTAAGAAAATATGAAAAGACTCCGAAGAAAAATTGTCGAGGGCTATAAGTAAATTGTTCATGAATATATACAATTTCTCTATAATTATATAGTATGTAGCTGTATTTTTTATGACTGGGCCACATGTATCAATAAATTTAATGAAATAAGGATGCAGTCTCAAGTCATTCACTATACATGTACTAATGAGGATTGATAGTACTCCACTATACTGTAGATTTTACTTGAAACAGACATGCATCACCATGTGCAAGTTATATCATGTGTTCCCATCATCCTTCGTATCCATGTGGTCATAAGTAGCTACAATGGCACCTAAAATGAAGACCCCTATATATAACAATTAATTCCGGCTAAAATATATAATTAGCAACCAGACAAGTTCATGATCCTAATTACTTTATGGAACCAGATCAAGTTCTTTGTCTTCAAGAGAATTTTTGGAGAGTGGTGTATATTTGTTCCGAGAAACTTCACAAATATTTGGAAATACATGGAATCTCACTTCAAAATGGAGTAATTCCTATGGAAGTACACAAAAGCATTACTTAGGAAGCAAAATTTTAGTAGTAGAACAAGGTTATGCTACCACTAACTATGGCTAAAGAACACTAAATATGGGTAGGTCCCCAACCAAGTAACATGCATAGTTACTGCTGACCAGCTCCTCCCACATGTTGCAAGTAATGAAAACTATTAGGGAACTGTAATTGTCAAGTTAGTTTCTATAATATCCAATGATTTTTAAAATGTGTTATTAACATTATCTTTAATTTACATAAATTGAGAGTAGTTTTCATAATCCACCTTGAAAATTCTTGAACAATGTAAAAGTTTTCTTGGCATTAAAATTCCCAAATTAACTATTAATGCTAGAAGGAAACTTCGCTCTCCTTTCAAACTCATCTGACATAATCATCTATTTGTAATTTGTACTAAATCTGCGACTACCATCACATTGATTGTCTACAAGGAATATTAATTAATACAACTAATTATCAAGATCAGGATGTCTGATGTTTATATACAAAAAAAATTAAGATTGCAATTATCTCAAATTTGATTGCACAACCATTAATTAGGAAACTTCAAAGAAACCATCCCAACTTTCCATTACCATGACTTATGATATTATTATGTAACGAAGAAACGATCGTAGCAACAAGAATAAGGGGCAGCGAAGAAGAGAAACAATTGTAGCAACTAGAGTAGTACTATCTTTTCTTTCTTTTTCTTTGGTGGATGGGACATGCTACCATAAGAGTGATCCCCACCTCCTTAGCTAGATCCATGGCGGGCGCCACCGACAAATTGCAGTAAGGCCTTCTTCACGATCAGCATCGAGTAGCATCCTCTTAGGGTAGAGGTAGGCGAACCCCCGTCGGCAGAGTCCTCATCGCCGGCCCTTGATGACGAGAAGGAGGATATGGGGCTCGAGTACCTGCGACGGTGCGAGCCAGACGAAGACGTTGACGAGGAGGAAGGTGATTCCAATTGCGGTGACAAGTACTCTGATGTACTAGTAGTAGTAGGGCTCCTCCTGACCCTAGGATGTATGCATTGGATGAGGTTGGAACTCCTTGTGGGGGCCTTCTTCTTCTTCTTGGGGGTGAAGCTGTAGGACGGGGGAGGGGTGAGGGGAGGGAGGGTGGTGGCAGTGACAGTCTCCTTTGGCATTCCCGGCTGGGACTCCCACATGAAGGGGACGGCGCTGGGGGCTCCGCCGTAGTAATTTCGGAAGGAAGGGTTGGATAGGGAGCCCTCCTTCTCCTTGGAGAGGAGCCTGGAGTAGAATTTGTCATGCTGAGTGATCTGAAGAAAGTGTTGCTGCTGCTGCTGGGGATCTGAGTTCTTGCTGCTAGAGAGAACCTTGGCCATTTGGAGTGGTTGAGGAGCTCCTCGCAAATGAATGCTGAATTTATTGCCTACTAGGGTTCAGTGATAGGGAAAGGATAATAAACCTATAGAGTATGATTTTGTAACCTCAACTTGCGTGGATGATATATATCAAGTATAGAGTAATGAACTTTGGACTGCATGATAGAAAAATAAGACATTATTGCTAAACCTACTACATTCTAGTATTGTTGCTAGTCCAGTTTAGAGGAACTTTTTACTCAAGCCATTACAAAATTTACTAAGGGCTGCCCACTCTCGCCTTCTCCTCATCCTCCGCCCCCATCCTCTCCATCCCCCTCCCACCCTCCTGTAGATGCTCACCCTCGCCAACCATGCCGTCCCCAACGTTGCCCGCCCTCCTCCTCGTCGGCATCGACGTCCGTGCCCTCTTCATCGCCCCAGCACCGTCACTCTCCGCAAGGCCCTCGGCTTCCCCGTCTGCCTCGTCGTCGCGTTCTCGTCCATCTTCCACCAAAAAAGGCTCCACGACGTTCTTCTTCCAGGTCGGCCTCCCCCCGCCCACCTCCCTCGGGCACCTCCTCGGACCGCTCCTCGACTCCCACCACCACACCGCCCGGCAGACTCTAACGCCAAGCTCGCGGAGCCCTCTTCTTCCAGCTCGCCTCCGCAGGGTGGAAGGACCACGTCGATGTCGCCGTCAAAAGGGTCCTCGTCGTCGTCGAGACTGTCAAAAATTTGACAATTCTTCCTATGGAAGGTCTATAAAAAATTTTGACGGTCCTAAAGATCTAGGACTGTCAAAATTTTTGACAGTCCTACCTATTGAAAGGACTGTCCAATTTGACAGTTCTAAACTTTTTTTTAACAAGCCCGATAAATGTTTTTGGTAGCATACTTGTAAATAAAAAAAATTTGAACTGTCAATGTATTGGGTTTAGCATTACAAAAATAAGCATATGCAATTAGCAAGGAAGCTAATATGTCATTGCAATATAATGATTGAAAAAGGACGACAACATGGAAATTTCATATCTCAAGAAATTAATTCATTAATCAATTTCTTCTATACCCTTTTTAGACCAATTTTAGGGTTTTGAATACAGTTTGACTATAGAACTCAAATAGAAATACAATTTGGTGAAACTCAAATAGAAATTTACAATTTGGTGATGTCACGTAGCATTTTTTTTATTTAGGTCCTTGACGTCTTTTTCTGTTTAGGCACTTAAAAAAACTAAGAACTGAGATTTATGTAATCCAACTCTTATTAATGGCTGAGTTTCAAAAATTAAGAACTCATTAGTTCCCTCTACGATTTTTGTTTTGTAATTACCATAATCTATCGAAAGCAATCATCCCACATGAGTTAATTTAACTACGTGGAGTTACTCATGGTGCACACTAATGGCACCTATTAATCAATCGTGACATGTTTAGGATGTAAAGTAAGATTTTGTAACCTTATTTTATAATTGAGAACTACCCTATTTCTTAGGATTAGGGAGATTAATTGAACTTATAATGCTCAAAAAACATTAGAACTCAGCAATAAATATGGCTATATTAGTGATAAAAATGATGCATGAACACTACATGCAACCCCGTATTTGACTATCCTTCCCAGTTTAATTTGTGCAAAGATTAGTGTACAGTATAAAGCAATATTTGTAACCTTAGGTATAGTTTATTAGAGAATATTTTAGGGAATTAATATAAAAATTACAAATCCAAGAGGACAAATGAGATAAAAACTCATGGAAATCTCTAATATAAAAAATCTAAGTCCACCTTCACTACCTATTTAATTTGGGGTTTTGGAGTACCCAATTAACCCAACATCAAATGCCAACCAAGTGTTCGACTATTGGAGTAATGACATGGTGCAAAGTAGTGTTACTATTACTTAATTAGCGCATGGATATTGAAATAAGTTTAATTTTTTCATTGAGATTAAGAAAATATTGACCCATTCGTACTTCTATACTGTACTCAATATCCTTTACAAGAAGTTTACATATCCAAAATCGCACCGGCATAAGCTTGTGAACGCATAGATAACCTCACTTCATATATATCCATTCATCTGTTTATTTTGAGGGAACTTTTTCTTCTTCTTGTTTTGCAGAGAATATTTCCCACATTCAAGTAATTTAAGTTGAGATGGGCTATATAGTGGATGGGGAGCTACATATGACTTATCCATATGGGAAAAAAAAACGGAGAAAATACTTTTGGCGGTAAGAGCATCATTAATAGTTGGGCTAGAAATGCAATCTCAGGCTCAAAATATTACTAGAAAATAAATTGTGGAATGGGTTGTGACTACATAAGAATAGTAGTACTTTATGCTTCATGCCCAATTGTCCAACTCCAACTGCCAATGCTTCAAGAAATTATAAAAATCTAGGATTTAAAATTTGGGCTCCAAATTGGAGCTTACTATTCTGTAAAATTATTTCCTACATCTGAATCTAGAATTCAGGCCCAACCTATAGCACCTGTGGGTGGGTTGGGCCCGAAAATGTAGAAATTGGAACCAAACATAAGGCTTATTATTCTACTGAATGAGCTTCTAGATTATGAATGTAGAATGTAGAAATTGGGATGGAGCTTACTAATGATGCTCTAAGAGCTCACCCAGCCCCTCTGGTGGTTCCGCTAGTGTCCACATTTCTTTAAAAAATATAAATATAGATGACTAACTATGGAAGATTACATTATTACTAATCCTTATCTTCAGTATAAAAATGTGAAATAGCAAACAGTTCTATGCCGAAAATACATCGCCGGTTATTCTAGCGACGAATTGACGACAATTCGACGACAAAGTTATGGATCGTGTACAATAATAATATGACAATCGTCAAAATGTTTTACAGTGTCGAAGTGACGGACCGCTTCCATTGCTAGGCTACATTAAATTTGCTAGTAGCAGTTTATTTGCTATTTCCCAATTCAACTCCAAATCCCAACCCC
>JANAVB010004975.1:0-49937 GCA_029216955.1 Iris pallida
GCGCTGGGTATTCTGTGTCAGCTGACCATGTCTACGTCTCGGTACGTGACCGCGATCAGAACCGTGATGTGACGGGTGACCCATGGGGCGGTCGTACGCTGGTGGGCAACCTCTTCACCACCACCGTTCTATAACTTGCTGTCATCCCGCATGTGCATGCGCGACGCTTCTGGGAAATGAAGAGAAAGGCGAAGCGTACAAACAGCCGGAATCTTATGAGAGATATTCAGATGCCGAAAACAGCGGTGCCGCAATTATCATCTGCGCATTTGCAACGGTAATGGGTTTCGCGCTGATCTGGCATATCTGGTGCTGGCGGGTGTTTCATTCCTCGCATGATCGTTTCCTGGAATCGTGGAGATCTTCGACGAAGACGTGGATTTACTACGTTCCGGTTGCCGAGTTCAGAGATTGAGAACCAGCACTTTGACGAAATCAGCAAAGCAGGTCTGAAATAATGTCAACTGAAACTTGATTAAACATCACCACGACGCCCATGCGGAGCATGGGCACACGATGCGGCCAATAAGTCTTTGGCTTCTGGATCTACCTGATGAGTGACTGCATTCTCTTCGCAACCCTGTTTGCGACCTATGCTGTCATGGTCAACAACACTGCCGGTGGCCCGGCAGGTAAAGATATCTTTGAGCTGCCGTTTGTTCTGGTAGAAACCGCCCTGCTGCTGTTGTGTTTCGATCACTTACGGCATGGCTGTTATCTCCATGAACAAGGAGCAAAAAGTGCCGTTATCGGCTGGCTCGCGCTGACCTTCCTGTTCGTCTGGGCTTCATCGGAATGGAAATCTATGAATTCCATCATCTGATTGCTGAGGCTTTGGTCCGGATCGCAGTGGCTTCCTGTCTGGCTTCTTTACGCTGGTCGTACCCCCACGGTCTGCACGTGACCTCAGGTCTGATCTGGATGCTGGTCTGATGTTCCAGATTTCCAAACGTGGCCTGAACGCGACTAACCGCACCCGTATCATGTGTCTGAGCCTGTTCTGGCACTTCCTGGACGTGGTCTGGATTTGCGTCTTCACCGTTGTTTACCTGATGGGAGCCATGTAATGGTCATTCTGTTAACGAACATGGCGCTTCACACGGTACGTGAAGTCCTACATGACGCGGCTTCATCCTCTCTATCATCCTGACGGCGATCCCGTTCTGGATGGTAATGGATGGCAGTGCATCTCATCCACGGTACTATCCTTGGTGTTGTTCTGGTATGTGCGGTAATTCAGTGCTGGTTCACCTGTCTACTTCCTGCACTTAGACAGCAAATCTGAGGGTGGCTGGAACATGGTAGCCATTGTCTTCTCGGCCATCATCATCCTGATGTCGTAGTAGCTCACTGTGGATCATGTGGAACCTCAACTACACATGATGCCTCACTAAGAGTCACGCGTAATGTTTAAGCAATACCTGCAGTTACAAACCAGGAATTATTTTCGGGAATTTATTTCTGTGATCGGCGGATTTCTGTTGGCTTCCAAAGGCAACACGGATTACGCCCTGTTCTCATCACCCTGTGGGCGTGTCACGGTTGTTGCAATCCGGTTGTGTGTTTAACAACGTGATCGACCGCGACATTGACATCAAGATGGAGAGAACCAGGAATCGGGTGCTGGTAAAGGCCTCATCTCCGCGAATGTAAGCCTGGTTTATGCCACTGTGCTGGGTATTGCTGGCTTTTCGTTGCTCTACTTCGGTGCTAATCCGCTGGCCATGTTGGCTGGCGGTGATGGGCTTCGTGGTGTACGTGGGCATCTACATCTCTACATGAGCGTATTCCGTTTACGGTACGCTGATTGGCAGTCTGTCGGTGCTGCGGCCGCCGGTATCGGCTACTGCGCGCGCTCTAACCAGTTTTGATGCTGGCGCACTAATCCTGCTGGCGATCTTTAGCCTGTGGCAGATGCCGCACTCGTACGCGATTGCCATCTTCCGCTTTAAAGATTACCAGGCAGCGAACATCCCGGTTTTCTGCCGGTGTGAAAGGCATTTCCGTGGCTAAAAATCATATTACGCTCTATATCCTGGCGTTATGATTGCCACGCTGATGCTGACGCTGGGAGGCTACGCGGGCTACAAAATCTGGTGGTGGCTGCTGCGGTCAGCGTCCTGGTGGCTGGCATGGCGTTATCGGGTTATAAAACCGCTGATGACCGTGTCTGGGCACGTAAACTGTTTGTCTTCTCTCGTGACCATCACCGCACTGAGCGTGATGATGTCGTGGATTCGATGGCTCCGGCCTCGAAGGACCTGCTGACTTACGTCTGGTAACGGCACCGATACAGCATGAAAAAGGGCGCGATTTTCGCGCCCTTTCTTTTTGTTACCACTGCTTAAAACTATTGTTTTACCCGCCCTGCCCGCCCCCTAGAATGAATGCAGCACATTAACAGAGGTTGAATGAACGTATAAATGACTCCGGTGGAGCTGCGCGCCACTGGGGCCTCGGTACGGTCTTTTCCCTGCGCATGCTGGGAATGTTTATGGTCCTGCCGGTACTGACCACTTTATGGCATGGCATTACAGGGCGCGAGTGAAACCTTAATTGGCCTGGCAATCGGCATTTATGGCCTTGCCCAGGCGATATTTCAGATTCCTTTTGGTCTGCTCTCCGATCGCATCGGGCGTAAGCCGCTGATCGTTGGCGGACTGTTGCTGTTTGTCCTGGGCAGTATTATTGCTGCCTGCACCGACTCCATCTGGGGCATTATTCTGGGCCGTGCCCTTCAGGGCTCAGGCGCGATTGCCGCTGCCGTGATGGCGCTGTTATCCGATTTAACCCGTGAGCAGAACCGCACCAAAGCGATGCGTTTATCGGCATCAGTTTTGGCGTTACCTTCGCGATCGCCATGGTGGTCGGCCCGATTGTTACTCACGCACTGGGCCTGCATGCGCTGTTCTGGATGATTGCGATTCTGGCGTCGCTGGGTATCGTGATCACTCTGCTGGTGTGTGCCATCGGCCTCCCATCATGTTCTGAACCGTGAGTCAGGCATGGTTAAAGGCAGCTTCCGCAAAGTGCTGGCTAACCCACGTCTGGTGAAGCTCAATATCGGTATTTTCTGCCTGCACGTCCTGCTTATGTCGAGCTTTGTCGCGTTGCCGTGGGCAGTTTGAACAGGCAGGCTTCCCGGCTCCCGAACACTGGAAAGTCTATCTCTCCACCATGCTGATCGCTTTTGCCGGCGTAGTACCTTTCAATCATTTATGCCGAAGTGAAGCGCCGCATGAAGCGTGTCTTTGTCGGCTGCGTCGGGATGATTGTCATTGCTGAGATCGTATTGTGGGGCGCGGAAGGACATTTCTGGACGCTGGTGGTGGGTGTTCAGCTCTTCTTCTTCGCCTTCAACCTGATGGAAGCGATTCTGCCTTCGCTGATCAGTAAGAGTCGCCTGCGGGCTACAAAGGCACGGCGATGGGGATCTACTCCACCAGCCAGTTCCTGGGCGTGGCCGTTGGCGGCAGCATGGGTGCTGGGTATTGGTCATTTCGATGCGCAGACCGTATTCCTGGTTGGCGCGATGGTGGCCGAGCCTGGCGTTTGTCAGCATGACAATGCAGGAACCGCCTTATGTCAGCAGCCTGCGCATCGTGCTGAGTGATGCCGCACTGGCCGTGCCGAATCTGGACAGCGCCTGAAGCGCAGCCGGGCGTTAACTCCGTTTTTCGTGCCCGAAGAGAAAAGCGCCTACGTCAAATTGATAGCAGGTTACCAGCCGCCCTGAGCTGGAAGCTCTGCTGGGTAGTTGCTGATAAAAAACCGGTTTGGCATGTTAGCTGTGAGAATCGATCGCTCTGACTTAGGAAGCAGGCCCAGAGAGCCAGCTTGATAGGTGAGCAACATCAGCCCATTTCGCTGTGAGATCGAGCTGGCGCAGGGAACACGGTCAGATCGGAAAGTCGCAAAAGCCGCCATCCATGGCACGCTCGGCCCGCGCCGTCCTGGCGCGGGACGCTTTCCTCCTCTGACCGTGTTCCCTGCGCCCCTGAGCTTTTGAGTTGCTGTTGAATCCCCCGGAATTTGATTTTGTGCTTAATCTTAAACCCCGCACAAGTCTTCTTACAGACAACTCAAAATTCAAGCATGGGAGCCTGTGCCTGTAGCAAAGCATCGCGGGCCCGGATAAAAACGCCGGGAGCGTTTTTGAACAACGCAACGCGTTGGCCCGGCTACGGGCGCACCTCAGGACGAGGTGCGTAATCGCCCGCGCTGAGCCGCCATGGATGGCGCTTTTGCGTCTTTGCGAAAGGCACAGGCTCCCTGAGCCAGGCCGCGATCTTACAGACGCCCTACAGCTCACAACCCGCTCCAGACGTTTGACTTGTTCAAAGAGATGCAAGCCAGTGCACGTTCCCACAGACGTCCCAAACCACGCCTTAATTCAGACGGCTCACAAATTTGAATCGAAGCAGGGCTGCTCCTGCCGATAACAAAAACCCGCCTTAGCCGGTTTTTATCACTGCATTCATGCTGAAATTCAGCCTGCCCTCGCTTAATCGCGGAAGTTTTTAAACTGGAATGGCTGCCCCGATTGCTGCCGCGCACGATTGCCATCGCACCCTGCAATCATCACGCGCTTTGCCGGTTACACGCAATGCTTCACCCTGAATCTGGGTCTGCACTTTCAGCTTGCTGTCTTTGATCAGCTTCACCAGCTTCTTCGCCACGTCGCTTTCAATGCCTTTTTTCATTTGGCATCGACCGCCCAGCTTTTGCCGCTGTGCTCAACCTCTTCCGCACCTCTAAAGCACCGCTTCAATCCCGCGCTTCAGTAACTTCTCACGCAAAATATCAACCACTGCTTAACCTGAAAATCGACTCGCTGGTATTTTGATGGTTTCATCTTTTCGTTGAGCTCAAACTCGGCGCTCACGTTGCGGAAATCGAAGCGGGTAGACACTTCACGGTTGGCATTTTCCACCGCATTGCGAATTTCCTGCAGATCGACTTCTGAAACGATATCGAAAGATGCATCTCTTCTTCTCCTGACGCTAAAGTGACATCTAATACGCGTCTTAAGGTGCTAAATAAAATCAGGCTGCACACAACGCTATAATGAAAGTGTGACAGTAAATAATAGATGGATAGCCCGCCAGCGGAGGCAGCATGAAATTACCGTGTTAGGTTGCGGTGCTCTGGGTCAAATCTGGATGACAACCCTTGCCCGCCAGGGACATGAGTGCAGGGATGGTTGCGGGTGCCGCAGCCCTACTGTTCAGCCAATGTGATTGATCCACAGGGTAACATTTCGAACCGCACGTTTATCGCCAACGATCCGCTGTTTCTGGCAGAAAGCCAGCTGCTGCTGGTCACGCTCAAAGCCCCGCAGGTCTCGCCCGCGGTGAAAAACCTGGAAAGCGTGCTGCCAGAAAACTGCCCGGTGCTGTTGCTGCACAACGGCATGGGGACGCTGGAAGAGCTCAAAGGGCTGACTCAGCCGCTGCTGCGTGGGGTAACCACCCATGCGGCGATGCGCGACGGCACCGTTATCAAACACATAGCCAGTGGCATCACCCACATCGGGCCCCGGTAACCGCAAAAGCGCCGCTTACAGCGATCTCGCCGATATCCTGCATCATGCCCTGCCTGACGTAGCCTGGCATGACAACATCCGTGCGGCCTGCTGGCGCAAGCTGGCAGTGAACTGCATCATCAATCCGCTTAGCGTGGAGTATGAGTGCCAGAACGGTGCCCTGCGCGCGTATCCGGAGCAGATCGCGCAACTGTGCGAAGAGATCAGCTGGGTCATGGAGCGCGAAGGGTCAGAACGTTGCCAGCGAAAGCCTGCAGGACATCATCTTCGACGTGATTGAAAGCACCGCAGCCAACACCTCTTCAATGCTGCAGGACATACGCGCCCAGCGCCTCACCGAAATCGACTATATCAGCGGCTTTCTGCTGCGCCGCGCCCGGACGCACGGCCTGGTGCTGACGGAGAATACCCGTCTGTATGACATTGTAAAACGCAAGGAGTCCCATTATGACCGCGAACCGCATCAGTGCTGGTTTGCCTGGCACATGGCAGTGAAGAAACCGAAGCTGTCACCACCATCGACCTGCTGGTTCGGGCCGGGCTGAACGTTGTCACTGCCAGCGTCGAAAGCGACGGCAACCGGGAGATCGTCTGCTCACGCGGAGTTCGTCTGCTGGCTGACGTAACGCTGGTCGAAGTCGCCGACAATGATTTCGCGCCGCCATCGTCCTGCCCGGCGGCCTGAAAGTCGCCGAAACCTTCCGTGACAGTCCGCTGTTAGTCGAAACGGTACGCGCAGTTCACCCTCAATGAAAGGATCGTCGCCGCTATCTGCGCCGCGGCAGGCACGGTACTCATCCCCCACGATCTCTTCCCGGTCGGCAATATGACCGGCTTTCCCGGCTTAAAAGAGACCATTCCGTCAGACAAGTGGATGGAGCGGCGTGTGTCTGGGATCCACGCGTCAATCTGCTGACCAGCCAGGGGCCTGGCACGGCAATGGATTTTGCGCTGAAGCTGATCGATCTGCTGGCAGGAAAGAGATGGTGCGCGCGAGGTTGCCGCACAGCTGGTGCTGGCTCCCGGCATTTATGACTATCAGCGTAACACACTGAGTTAAAACGATCTGTGTTAAGCAATGCAGCCAGTCAACCTGAACAGGCGCTGACTGGCTCTTAGGTCACTACGGGCGGTAGACTTTCACGTTTTTAAAGCCCTGCTCATGCATAGAGTGCCTGCAGACGGCTCATCAACACCACGATCGCAGTAGAGCAACCAGGTCCGGTTCTGATCGAGATCGCCAAACTGCGTACTGATTTGTAGAACGGCAGCGATTTCACTTCCGTAGCTTTCAGTGCCAGAGGCTTCTCTTCCTGCTCATCAATAGAGCGAATATCCAGCACCACGTCGTTCTCGCTCAGCAGGGCGACGGTCTCAACTCAACCAAACCTCCTCTTCTGTCTGCTCAGCGATGGTACGGTGATATCGACGTTTTCGCCTCTTCAATGACCCGATCCAGAATCGTGAAGTCGAAATTCTGCTCTTCAGCCTCGATCTTCTCTTTCACCCGCTTTCACGGTCGGGCTTTTTGAGATCACACCGCAATATTCCGGCATGGTGCTGGCGAAATCTTCGGTGCCAATCTCACGGGCAATCCTGTGATTTCTCTTTGTCATGAGAGATCAGCGGACGCAGAATCAGCGTATCAGAGGCGTTATCAATCAGCGCAGGTTGGTCAGCGTCTGGCTCGACACCTGACCCACCGCTTCACACCGGTACCAGCGCCTGCACGCCGTACGCTCAGCATCGTCGAGGCGGCACGCACCATCATGCGCTTCAGCACTACGCCCATCTGACCGTCATCCACTTTTTCGAGGATCTCACCCACACCCGGCTCAAAATTGATCGCCACGAACCGCACGCTGTGAACGACCAAACGATTCCACAGATAGTGCGCAACCTGACGGACGCCAATCTCATGAGCAGCAGCACCGCCAAGATTAAAGAAGCAGTAATGTACACGGCTGCCGCGACGCAGCAGCATATAGCTGGAGACGCCGGAGTCAAAGCCACCGGAAATCAGCGACAGCACATCTTCCTGCGTGCCGATCGGGAAACCGCCCAGACCTTCGTAGCGCGCAGTCACCAGCGTCAGACGATTCTCTTCAACTTCAAGATTCACTGTAACGTCAGGGTTTTTAAGCTGCACGCGGGCGCTTTCAATATGCTGATTCAGACCACCGCCACATAGCGCTCCACATCCTGTGAACTGAAGCTATGCTTACCACGACGTTTAAACACGCACGCAGAAGCTCTTCCCTTCAAGGCTGTCGCGATACTGCGCTAAAGTCTGTTCAAAGATGTGATGAATATCGGTGTACTCACGAATCTTCAACCGCTAAACGTGATGAATTCCCGGAATGCGCGTCAGCTCATCGGGAATAATGTCCCGCAGCACCGGATTTTCGAACGCACTTCAATGTGATCCCAGTGACGCACAAACGGCGATTTCATCGCTAACGGTTTTCAGGACGTTGCGGATATTGCTGGCAAGAATCTTGATAAAGCGCAAACGCACCGACGGACTCTTGATGGTGATTTCAGGAAATAACTTGATGATAAACTTCATGGCGGCGACACAGCTTCGTTGGGCAAATAAGTGCTAAACAGGCAGCACTTAGCTGGTAAAATCACAAAATTGCGGGCTGCAAGGCGCAACCGCATCCGAGGCGCGGGAGTATATCACCTTTGTCAGGTGACTGCTTCTTCATCAGCCGCCGCATTGATTATTTTGCTAATCATAGGGTCTCAGCTACCATGACCGATTGCGAGATAATGTCCCAACCGTGAGTCGACACGAAATATGCCGAAAAAAAGCCGAACAGCCAGCCAGCTTTGAAACGTCATTGCAGCAGCTGGAGCAGATTGTCAGCCGTCTGGAAAGTGGTGAACTGCCGCTGGAAGAAGCCCTGAACGAATTTGAGCGCGGCGTGCAGCTGGCGCGGACTGGCCAGCAGACGCTTCAGCAGGCTGAACAGCGGGTCCGTATTCTGCTGAACGATGATAAAGATGCCGACCTCACTGCTTTCACGCCGGAAAACAGCTAATGGATTTCGCCCGATTACTCGACGCGTATCAGCAGCAGGTTAATGGCGCGCTGACGCGTTTTATAGAGCCACTTCCTTTTCAGAGTTCTCCTCTGGTGAATGCCATGCATTATGGGGCATTATTAGGCGGTAAACGCCTGCGTCCTTTTCTGGTCTACGCTACCGGCGAAATGCTCCACGCCGACCCGGCGAGTCTGGATGCCCCCGCCGCCGCGGTTGAATGCATTCATGCGTACTCTCTGATTCATGACGATCTCCCCGCAATGGACGATGATGCACTGCGTCGCGGGCAGCCAACCTGTCACATTAAATATGGCGAAGATACCGCGATTCTGGCGGGCGACGCCCTGCAGACGCTGGCCTTTTCAAATTCTGGCCGACGAAGCGATGCCCGGTGTCAGCGCTGAATATCGTCTGATGATGCTCTCTGAACTGGCGAAAGCCAGCGGCGTGGCCGGCATGTGTGGCGGACAGGCGCTTGATTTAGCGGCGGAAGGTCAATCTGTGGATCTCGACCAGCTTGAGCAGATCCATCGTCATAAAACCGGCGCGCTGATCCGTTCAGCGGTGCGGTTAGGCGCCTTAACGGCGGGCGATGCTGGCCGTGAAGCCCTGCCACTGCTCGAACCGTTATGCAGAGGCCATTGGTCTCGCGTTTCAGGTGCAGGACGACATTCTGGATGTGATCGGTGACACAGCGGTGATCGGAAAACGCCAGGGTGCCGATCAGCATCTGGGAAAAAGCACCTATCCTTCACTGTTAGGCCTTGAAAATGCCCAAGCTAAAGCGCGGGATTTGTATCAGGAAGCACTTGATACGTTAGAATTGCTCGCTGCGCACTCTTATAACACTACAGCACTGCAGGCGCTGGCGAGCTTCATAATTGAACGCGACAAATAACTTCCATAATGATCTCTGATGAGTTTTGATATTGCTAAATACCCGACACTGGCGCTGGCAAATACGGTTCAGGAGCTGCGCGCCCTGCCGAAAGAGAAGCTGCCTGCGCTCTGTGATGAACTGCGTCAGTATCTGTTTACAGTGTAGCCGCTCCAGCGGCCATTTTGCGTCGGGTCTGGGCGTGGTCGAACTGACGGTCGCGCTGCATTATGTCTATAACACCCCCTTTGACCATCTGGTATGGGATGTGGGTCATCAGGCTTATCCGCATAAAATTCTGACTGGTCGCCGCGATCGCATCGGTACGATTCGTCAGAAAAATGGCGTACACCCCGTTTCCATGGCGCGGCGAAGTGAATATGACGTATTGAGCGTCGGTCACTCGTCAACCTCCATCAGTGCCGTCTCGGCATGGCCGCGGCGGCAGAACGTGAAGGTCAGGGTCGTCGCACCGCCTGTATTATTGGCGATGGCGCAATTACCGCTGGCATGGCGTTTTGAGGCGATGAACCATGCCGGTGATATTAAACCGGACATGCTGGATCCTCAACGACAACGAGATGTCGATCTCCGAAAACGTCGGTGCGCTGATAACCGTCTGGCGCAAATCCTGTCGGTAAAACCTATGCGCGACTGCGCGAAGGCAGCAAGCGAGTGCTGACCAGCCTGCCACCGATCAAAGCTGGTAAGACGCACCGAGAGCATCTCAAAGGCATGGTCGTGCCGGGCACGCTGTTTGAAGAGCTGGCTTTAATTATATCGGCCCGGTAGATGGTCATGATGTGCTGACGCTGGTCAATACGCTGAGCACATGCTCAGCCTGAAAGGGCCGCATTTCCTGCATATCATGACGAAGAAAGGCAAAGGCTACGCCCCGGCAGAGGAAGATCCGATTGCCTGGCACGCCGTGCCTAAATTCGATCCGGCGA
This sequence comes from Iris pallida, assembly GCA_029216955.1. NCBI lineage: Eukaryota > Viridiplantae > Streptophyta > Magnoliopsida > Asparagales > Iridaceae > Iris > Iris pallida. Next base: position 10,423 of record JANAVB010004975.1, read on the forward strand.
TTGGCGAACTGCCAAAAAGCGCAGAAGGCTTGCCGAGCTACTCTAAAATCTTCGGTAACTGGCTGTGCGAAATGGCCGCCGACGATCCGAAACTGATGGCGATTACGCCACAATGCGCGAAGGCTCAGGCATGGTGGCCTTCTCACGCGAATTCCCGAAACAATATTTCGATGTGGCGATTGCCGAGCAGCACGCCGTGACCTTCGCTGCCGGTATGGCGATTGGCGCTATAAACCGATTGTTGCTATCTACTCCACCTTCCTCAGCGCGCCTACTCTCAGCTGATCCATGACGTCGCCATCCAGAAACTGCCGGTCCTGTTTGCTATCGATCGCGGTGGTATTGTTGGCGCGGATGGTCAGACTCACCAGGGCGCGTTTGATCTCGCCTATCTGCGCTGCGTGCCGGATATGGTGCATGACCCCCAGCGATGAAATGAGTGTCGGCAGATGCTCTACACACCGGCTATCACTATCAGGATGGTCCAAGTGCGGTGCGCTAATCCGCGTGGCACCGGTGTCGGTACGCCACTGGCACCGCTGCAGAGCCTGCCGCTGGTAAGCCGTGGTGAAACGTCAGGGTGAAAAGCTGGCGATTCTGAATTTCGGCACCCTGTTGCCGGAAGCGGCCCGCCACGGCGGAAGCGCTGAATGCGACTCTGGTCGATATGCGCTTTGTGAAGCCACTGGATGAGGCTCTGATCGCTGAGCTCGCCGCCACGCACGACTCGCTGATTACGCTGGAAGAAGTGCCATCAAAGCGTGCCGGCAGTGGCGTCAATGAATTTGTTATGGCGAAACGTCTGGCTGTTCCGTGCTGACATCGGTCCTGCCTGATGAGTTCATCCCGCAGGGTACGCAGGATGAAGTGCGTCATGACTATCTGCTGGATGCGGAGGGCATTCAGCAGAACTCGCCCGCTGGCTGGCGCAGTAACCTCCCCTCGCTGCGCTCCCCCCCTCGGGGAGCGCAACATCCTGCTATGCTAAGACCTTTGCACTTTCGCAGGAGCCTCCACCATGAAACGATTCAACTGGGTACCACCGATCTGCAAGTGTCGCGTCTCTGTCTTGGCTGCATGACTTATGGCGAGCCGACGCGCGGCAACCATGCCTGGACGCTGCCGGAAGCGAGCAGCCGTCCGCTGACCAGCAGGCTGACGCGGGGATCAACTTTTTCGATACCGCAACAGCTATTCAGATGGCAGCAGCGAAGAGATCCTGGGCGGGCGCTGAAAGACTTTGCCCGCCGTGAAGAGATCGTGGTTGCCACCAAAGTCTATTTCCGCGCTGACCAATCTGTCACAGGGATTGTCGCGCAAGAATATTCTGCAATCCATTGATGACAGCCTGCAGCGCCTCGGCATGGAGTATGTCGACCTGCTGCAGATTCACCGCTGGATTATGAGACGCCGCTGGAAGAGACGCTGGAAGCGCTGCATGAAGTCGTGCAGTCTGGCAACACGTTATATCGGTGCCTCGTCGATGCACGCCAGTCAGTTTTTGCCCAGGCGTTGCAGATGCAGTCGGAACAGGGCTGGCATCGCTTTGTCAGCATGCAGGATCAGTACAACCTGATTCAGCGCGAAGAGCGTGAAATGCATCCGCTCTGCCTGAAAGAGCAATTGCCGTGCTGCGTGGAGTCCGCTGGCACGCGTAAGCTGACCCGCCCGTGGGGTGAAAATACCGCGCGTTCCGCCCTGACAAAGTCATGGCGTCGCTCTATGATAATACTGAAGAGAATGATGCGGTGATTGCAGAGCGGCTGGCGCAGGTGGCGGAAGATAAAGTGTAACGCGGGCGCAGGTGGCTCTGCCTGGCTGCTGAGCAGCCTGCGTCACAGCACCGATTATTGGTGCGTCGCGTGCTGAGCAGTTTGAGGATCTGGTGAAGGCAGTGGATGTCACGCTGAGTGACGAGAAGTTGCGCTGCTGGAAGAGGTCTATCAGCCGCATCAGCCGTAGGATTCGAATAAATCAGAGAAAGGAGACGCCCTGCCCGGGCTCTCCTTCTGTCGCTGTGTGAGGAGTCCCGGCAGTTAACCCGCCAGCCAGACCCCAAAGCCATACAGCATGGCAGCGGAAATCACGCCAGCAATAATGTCATCCACCATAATGCCCATGCCGCCATGCACATTGCGATCAAACCAGCGAATCGGCCACGGCTTCCAACTATCAAGAATACGGAACAGCACAAAGCACCCAGAACCCCTGCCAGCTGTTAACCGGAATCGCCATCAGCGTAATCCACATGCCGATAAACTCATCCCAGACAATGCTGCCGTGATCGTGTACGCCCATATCTTTGGCAGTGCGATGGCAGAGATAGACGCCAACGCAGATACCGACCAGCACCACCAGCGAATAGAGATCTGCGGCAGATAGGTCATCAGCCACCAGAACGAATCGCCGCCAGCGATCCCTGGTGCCAGGCACCGGGCTTAATCCGCTGCCGAAACCGGTCGCCAGCAGTGCCAGGGATTGCTCATCCGCAGGCGACTCTTCGCCACGTCGTTATTTAGCATCAAAGTGATCAAACCCTTTATGACGGAATGTGGCGGGCTTGCCATTATCCAGCAGCGTTAAGCCTTCCGACTCCGGTGCCATCTGTCCGATGCAGGTATAGGCACGCCCAGGTGACCCAGCGCCACATCCAGCGCACCGCGATTGACCTCGGGCACCGTGAAGCAGAGTTCGTAATCTTCTCCGCCACTCAGCGCCCAGCGCAGGACCTGCTCAGGTCGAAATGATCGCGCAGCGCAGCCGAAAGGGCAACGCATCCAGATTAAGCCGTGCGCCACAGCCGCTGGCTTTCACACGTGGCCGAGATCGGAAATCAGGCCGTCGGAAAGATCCACCGCTGAGGAGCCAGCGAACGCAGCGCCTGGCCCTGCAGAATGCGCGGCATAGGACGCAGATGACGTTTAATCAGCGCTTCATGCACCGCCGGATCGCTGATGCGGCAGTGATGCTGCAGCAGCGCCAGGCCCGCAGCGCTGTCCCCAGCGTACCGGTCACGTAAATCCAGTCACCCGGCTTCGCGCCTGAACGTTTCAGGGCGCGGCCCTGCGGCACCAGACCGTGAATCGCCAGCGTCAGGCTCAGCGGGCCACGGGTGGTATCGCCGCCACAGCTGCATGTCGTAATATTCCAGCAGTTCAAACAGGCTTTCGCTGAAGGCAGAGAGCCAGCTCTCATCGACCTGAGGCAGCGTTAAGGCCAGCGTCAGCCATGCGGGATCGGCGCCCATGGCAGCAAGGTCGCTGAGATTCACAGCCAGGGCTTTGTAACCCAGATCGGCAGGATGGATATCCCGTAAGAAGTGCACACCCGCGACCAGGGTATCGGTGCTGATCGCCAGCGTCTGTTTTTCCGGCACGCTAAGTAACGCACAATCGTCACCGATGCCGAGTTCGACATCACGGCGGCTGCGTGTTCTGCGGTTGAAGTAGCGTGCGATGAGTTCAAATTCACCACAAGACATAATTGCGTTCCGCTTAACCCTTCATGAAAAAGGCCGGCAAGCGGCCTTTTTGTTTTTTGCGATTGGGTCGAATTTGTGGACCGGCTTTATCGACGCCGTTAACAAATTTATGACTGTCTTCGGCACCGAAGACTTTCGCCAGCTCAATCCCTTCGTTGATGGCCACTTTATAAGGCACATCATTACGTTTTGCTCAGCTCATACAGCGAGATGCGCAGGATAGCTTTTTCCACCTGGCCCAGCTCTTCGAGCTGACGCGACAGATAGGGCTTCATCAGTCCATCCGATACGCACTGTTGGTCGCCACCCGGACAGCAGTTCGCGGAAGTAGTAATGTCGACGTCTTTGACGTCCTGTTCCGCCAGAAACTGGTATTCCACATCGGCAATGTCGTTATTCGACAACTGCCAGGAGTAAAGCGCCTGAACAGCGCACTCACGGGCGCGACGACGAGCAGCAGGTTTCACAAAATTCCCCTTACAAAAATCAGCTTTAATGGCTTTCAAACGTTGATCATTTCGAGCGCAGTCAGAGCCGCTTCAGCACCTTTGTTACCCGCTTTGGTGCCGGCACGCTCAATGGCCTGCTCGATGCTTTCAGTGGTCAGCACGCCAAACGCGACAGGAATCTCGCTGTTCATGGCAACGCTGGCGATACCGGAGCTGGCTTCACACCCGCCACATATTCGAAGTGCGCAGTGCCACACGAATAACCGTACCGAGTGCGATAATCGCATCATATTTGCCGGTGTTGGCCAGCGCACGTGCTGCCAGAGGCAGTTCGTATGCACCAGGCACCCAGACTACGGTGATATTGTCATCTTTGACCTGGCCGATACGTTTCAGGGCATCAACTGCGCCATCCAGCAGGCTGTCATTAATGAGTTGTTAAACGCGCGATAACGATGGCAACATTGGCCTCAGGCGTTGCAACAGCAGCTTCGATAACTTTCATACTTATCCTTTCAGGGTTTGTTGGCCCCGCGCAGGGGGGCGGATTCTATCATACTCTTGGGCGGCGTGCTCTCGCTTTTCCGACCGTGTTATTGTGGTGTCAGGGTCAGGCGTAAATCGTCACCGACCTGGCGGACATCACTGAAACGGAAGGCAGGTGCGTCACCAGCTGGCTCAGCCCCGGCAGTTGACACAGCCCGCGTCCTTCATGACCTAACAGCTTAGGCGCCAGATAAACAATCAGTTCATCGACCAGTCCGGCCTGCAACAGGGCACCGGCCAGCGTGGCGCCCGCTTCAACCCAGACGCTGTTAATCTGTCGCTGTCCCAGCAGCATCATCATCGCCACCAGGTCCAGCTGCTGTTCGCGCAGCGGAACAGCGATTTGCGTTACGTCAGCGGGCCAGCTCTGCTGATCGGGCTGATGACGCATCAGCCAGGTTTCGCCTGGCTGCGAAATGAGCCGATGCTGCGGCGTCACGCGATTCTGGCTGTCGATAACCACCCGCACCGGCTGACGCAGTTGCTGTTCATCAAGCAGTGCCTGGCTCTCCGCATTGAGTTCAGACCAGCGTACCGTCAGGGAAGGATCGTCCGCCACACCGTGGCGCTGCTGCTGAGAATGGCGGCGCTCTGCGCACGCAGGCGCTGCACATCACGACGGGCTGCCGGCGAGGTTATCCACTGACTTTCGCCGCTGGCCATTGCCGTTCTGCCATCCAGTGACGCACCCAGCTTGAGCTGGATCCAGGGGAAGCGTGCGCATGCGTTTGAGGAAACCGCGATTCAGCGCCTCCGCTTCCGGCATCATCAGACCGTGGCTGACCTCAATGCCCGCCTGATGCAGACGGTGCAGTCCGACCCGCCACCTGCGGATTCGGATCCTGCATGGCGGCCACGACACGGGTAACGCCAGCGGCGATCAGCGCATCACAGCAGGGTGGCGTACGGCCATGATGGCTGCAGGGCTCCAGCGTGACATAGGCGGTTGCGCCACGCGCTTTCTCTCGCCCGCCATGCGCAGGGCGTGGACTTCAGCATGCGGTTCACCGCGCGCTGATGCAGCCCTCACCGACCACCTCGCCATCGCGCACAATCACGCAGCCCACATTGGGGTTCGGCATCGTCGTAAAGCGGCCGCGTCGCGCCAGTTCCAGCGCACGCGCCATGTAAAGTTCATCCTGGTTTAATCCTGTAACCGGGCGATCTCTTCGCCAAAATCACGAATGTCTTCAAAGCTGCGGTAAACCGAGGCAAGCGGATGTAGGCGACTTTATCGAGCTTCTTCAGCTCATCCATCACCAGATTGCCAATCAGCTTACTGGGGATCTCACGTTCACCGGTGCACGCAGCTGGGTTTTAATATGGTTTACGGCGCTTTCAACCGCATCGGCCTGACCGGACGCTTCTCAAGCGCTTTCATCATCCCGCTGGCCATTTTGTCTTCATTAAAGGGTTCGCGCACGTCATTGCTTTTCACCACGCGTGGCATCACCAGTTCCGCCACCTCGAAGGTGGTAAAACGCTCATGACACATCAGACACTGGCGGCGGCGGCGCACCGAAGAGCCTTCACTAACCAGACGAGAATCAATCACTTTGGTGTCCACAGCGGAGCAGAATGGGCAATGCATGACGTTTCCTGACGCGAGAGAGATGGGCCAGACAGTGTAGCGCGAACTGCGAATCAACAAAATCTCTTCCGTGCCTTTCCTGTGCCACCACGCCCACCACGCACAGCATAATGATGTTAAATATCAGCGACGGCAAAAGGGTCTACGCTTATAGAGCCGAAAGACGGCGTAGTTCCACTAACACACTGGAGTTGTATGGGTCTGTTTAATTTTGTGAAAGAAGCTGGTGAAAATTATGGGATGCCGTGAATGGCGGCGATGACCAGAATAAAAGCTGCAGGATCACATCAACAAACTCGGTTTACCCGACAGCGACAAAGTGGATGTGAAGGTCAATGGCGATACCGTGACCGTGACGGGCGATGGCCTTTCCCAGGAGCTGAAAGAGAAGATTCTGATCGCAGCCGGTAACGTTGCAGGCATCACCAAAGTGGAAGATAAGGTGACCGTGACAGACAGCGCGGCCGAGTCAGAACTTTACACCGTGAAAAAAGGCGACACGCTGAGCGCAATTTCCAAACAGGTTTATGGAAATGCCACGAATACAACAAGATTTTCGAAGCGAATAAGCCAATGCTCTCTCATCCTGATAAGATCTATCCTGGCCAGGTTTTACGTATTCCAAAATAACGGACAAGGATAACTTATGAGCAGGATGGTTTGGGTTCCGATGGCGCTCTCTCTGGTGACGCTGAGCGGTTGCAGCAGTAGCGCCAACAACCCGCAGGTCAGAGAGTTGCATCAGGAAGTGAGTCAGCTTAATCAGCAGATGCAGCACCTGACCACGCAGGCGAGCGCGCTGGAGATTCAGGGGCAGCTAAACAGCCATTCGCAGCAAGGCGCCTGGCTGATCCCGCAGGCGAACACGCCGGTGGCGCTGCAAACCCAGCTCGGCACGCTGCGACTGACGCTCTCGCCTGTCACCGCTGAAGCCAGCGGCTCGCGGACAACCCTGACGGTACGGTCAATGGACGATCGCCCCTTGCCCGCCCTGCACGCTACGGTGAACTGGGGCGAACTCGAATCCGGCAACCGGTAAACCACTGAGTAACGGCAGTCTGAGTCAGACGATAGCGGTGCCTGCCTCGCTGTTGCCCCAGCATTCGGTGAGCATACCGCTGCGACTCAGCGGTCTTGCACCGGATCAATCAGGTTATGTCCGCGTGCATAACGTCACCGGCGATGCACCTGCCCAGACCTCCTCTGCTGCACCCTGATCACAGGTGCAAAAAAAACGGGCAGCCACATGGCTGCCCGTTTTATTTCTCTGCGGCGATTAAGGCAGGATAGAAGGCTGATCGGCGCCCTCTTTCTCGACTTTCTGCACCAGCATATGTTCACGCTTCATGCCCAGCTTCAGCGCCAGCGCCGAAGAGACATAAATCGATGAAATCGTACCAATCGTCACACCAATCAGCATGGTCAGTGAGAAGCCTTTCAGCAGCGCACCACCAAACACGAAGAGGATGAGGATCATCGCCAGCGTGGTCAGCGAGGTAATCAGCGTACGGCTTAACGTCTGGGTCAGTGACACGTTAGTAATATCGTAAGAGCTGCCGCGACGGATCTTGCGGAAGTTTTCACGAATACGGTCCGATACCACGATTTTATCGTTAAGCGAGTAGCCAATCACCGACATCAGTGAGGCAACAATCGTCAGGTCGATTTCAATACGGAACAGCGCCAGCAGGCCGCAGGTGATGATCACGTCATGCGCCAGCGCCAGCACGGTACCCAGCGCCAGACGCCACTCAAAGCGAAAACCGATGTAGATCAGAATCGCAATCAGCGCGGACAACAGCGCCATCGCACCCGCCTGCGCCAGGTCGCTGCCCACACTCGGCCCCACGAACTCAATACGCTTAACGGTAGCATTCTGCTGGGTGGTCTGGTTAATCACCGACACCACTTTATTGCCTAACTCGGTACCCGCCGGGCCGGTAACCGGTGCCATACGCACCATGACGTCACGGCTGCTGCCAAAGTTCTGCACCAGCGGCTCGTCAAAGCCCGCTTTCACCAGATCGCCACGCAGGACTTCAAGATCGGCCGGTTTTCCAGCGCGATCTCAATCACCGTACCACCGGTGAAATCGAGTCCCCAGTTAAAACCACGCACACCTACGATAGCAATCGCGGCGAGAATCAGCAGTCCCGAAATGATGAAGGCCAGCTTATCCCAGCGCATAAAGTCGACGACTTTACGCCCGTGGTTCAACTGCTCAATGTTATATTCCTGTGCCACAACGCACTCCTCAGATAGACAGCTTGTTGATGCGTTTGCCACCGTAAACCAGGTTAACAATGGCACGGGTACCGACAATCGCGGTGAACATTGAGGTTGCGATACCAATTGCGGTGGTAATAGCAAAGCCTTTGATCGAACCGGTGCCGACTGCATAAAGAATGATAACTTTGATCAGGGTGGTCACGTTCGCATCGACAATACTGGAGAAGGCGCCTTTATAGCCCTCATGAATTGCCTGCTGAACCGAGCGCCCGTTACGCAGCTCTTCTTTAATACGTTCGTTAATCAGCACGTTGGCATCCACCGCCACCCGCCAGCGTTAACACGATACCGGCAATACCCGGCATGGTCAGAGTCGCACCCGGCAACAGCGACATAATGCCGACAATCAGCACCAGGTTAACCAGCAGCGCGCTGGTCGCAATCAGACCAAACTTCTTGTAGAACACCACCATAAACAGGATCGACGCAAGCAGACCCCACAGGCAGGCTTCCAGACCCTGAGTAATGTTCTGCTGACCCATGGTCGGCCCGATAGTACGCTCTTCCACAATCTGGATAGGCGCAATCAACGCACCGGCACGCAGCAGCAGCGAGAGCTGACGCGCTTCGTTCGGGTTGTTGATACCGGTGATGCGGAAGCTGTTCCCCAGACGAGACTGGATATTAGCGACGTTAATCACCTCTTCCTGTTTCACCAGAATTGAACGGCCGTTGGCATCTTTTTTACCGCTGTCTTTGTACTCCACAAACAGGGTCGCCATCGGCTTGCCGATGTTGTCCTTGGTGAAGTTCGACATGATGTTACCGCCTGCGCCATCCAGTGAAATGTTCACCTGTGGCTGGTTGTACTCATCCATGCTGGAAGTCGAGTCGGTGATGTGGTCACCGGTCAGGATCACCCGCTTGTAGAGCACCACCGGCTGGCCATCACGCATGTCTTTAACTTCAGAGTCACCCGGCACACGACCACTGGCCGCTGCGGTTGGATCCACGCTGGTGTTCACCAGACGGAACTCCAGCGTCGCCGTCGCACCCAGAATCTCTTTAGCGCGTGCCGTATCCTGAATACCCGGCAGCTCTACCACGATGCGATCGGAACCCTGACGCTGTACCAGCGGTTCGGCCACGCCCAGCTGGTTCACACGGTTACGCAGAATAGTAATGTTCTGCTGAACCGCATATTCACGCGCTTCGCTGAGACGAGCATCGCTCATGGTGGCACGCAGGGCATCGCTGCCGCTGCTGTTGATCACCAGATCCTGATGACGCGAGGTCAGCCAGGAGATCGCCGCATCGCGGCTGGCTGCGTCACGGAAACGAATTTCCACGCCGTAGTTCGCGATTTTGTTGACGGTGGTGTAAGGGATACTTTTGGTGCGCAGGTCGCTACGCAGCGAGTCAGCATTCTGCTCCTGCAGTTTGCCGAGTGCGGTGTCCATGTCCACTTCCATCAGGAAGTGCACACCACCACGCAGATCGAGACCGAGTTTCATCGGTTCTGCTGACAGCATCGACAGCCAGCGAGGCGTGGCTGGCGCGAGGTTCAGCGCAACAACGTAGTTTTCACCCAGCGCCTTCATGATCGCTTCACGGGCGCGTAACTGCACATCCGTATTATTGAAGCGCGCGGTAATCGCACCATTTTCCAGCGCAACAGATTTGCTCTGGATATTGTCTTGTTTTAATGCGGACTGAATTTGATCCAACGTCTGCTCACTGGCGGCGCTTCCGCGCGCACCAGTGATTTGAACGGCCGGATCCTCACCATACAGGTTGGGAAGCGCATAGAGCAGGCCGACGAGAATCACGACGACCAGCATCACGTACTTCCACAAAGGATAACGATTTAACACGGCAGTTCCCTTAGGGAAGAAAGATTACAGCGCCTTGATAGTGCCTTTAGGCAGCACGGCGGCGACGAAATCACGTTTAATGACGACTTCATTGGTGTCATTCAGCGCGATAGCTACGTAGCCCGTGTCAAGACTTTGGTTACCGGCCTACAAGGCCACGCTGGTCAGCACTTCATCACCCTTAGAGATAGAATCCATCAGCTTCTTGTGCTTTTCGCAGTTTCTGCTGCGGACGCAGGATCATGAAATAGAAAATCAGACCAAACACCACCAGCATGATCACAGAGAATACGGACTTCCCTGAACGGTGCGCTGCTGCGGCCACGGCGTCAGAAATGAAAAAGCTCATTAATTTCCTCATTGATGAATATCAGACGTTAAAGGCGGAACTTCTTTGCCCGTCCGTTGGTAGAACTCGTTTACAAAGCGCTCTAATTTACCCTCTTCGATGGCCTGGCGTAAACCTGCCATCAGGCGCTGGTAATAGCGCAAATTGTGGATAGTGTTCAGACGCGCGCCCAGTATTTCGTTACAACGGTCGAGATGATACAAGTAGGCGCGGCTATAATTGCGGACAGGTGTAACAATCACACTCCGCATCCAGTGGCGCAGTGTCATCTTTGTATCTGGCGTTGCGGATTTTCACCACACCCTCAGTCCAACAGATGACCTTTCGGGCATTACGGGTCGGCATCACGCAGTCAAACATATCGACGCCGCGACGGACGCCCTCAACCAGATCTTCTGGCTTGCCGACACCCATCAGATAACGCGGTTTATCCTGCGGAAGCTGCGGACAGACGTGCTCAGAATACGGTGCATGTCCTGCTTAGGCTCACCACCGCCAGGCCGCCCACAGCGTACCCATCAAGCCAATCTCTACCAGACCTTTCACCGAGACATCTCGTAAATCTTCGTAAACCGAGCCCTGATAATGCCAAATAGCGCATTTTTATTGCCCAGGCTGTCAAAACGGTCACGACTGCGTTGCGCCCGCGCAGCGACATCTCCATCGAGCGTTTGGCGTAGTCCCAGTCCGCCGGATAGGGCGTACATTCATCGAAAATCATTACGATGTCGGAACCGAGGTCGTACTGAATCTCCATCGATTTTCCGGATCGAGGAAGATCGGGTCGCCGTTGATCGGGTTACGGAAATGCACGCCCGCTTCGGTGATTTTACGGATGTCGCCCAGGCTGAAGACCTGGAAGCCGCCGGAGTCGGTCAGGATCGGCCCTTTCACTGCTAAAGTCATGCAGATCGCCATGCAGTTTCATGATCTCCTGGCCCGGACGCAGCCAGAGATGAAAGGTATTGCCCAGAATGATCTGCGCGCCGGTCTCCTGCACTTCTTCCGGCGTCATGCCTTTAACGGTGCCATAGGTGCCAACGGGCATAAATGCAGGGGTTTCCACCACACCGCGATCAAAAATCAGACGGCCACGGCGTGCGCGCCCGTCTGTGGTATCAAGTTCAAATTTCACAAAGCCTCCATCGGAGAAACAGTCCGATGCAGATAACCTTCAGTCGCTCTCAGTCGATTCCGGCTATCGGTTAATAATCAGTCGCCCACTTTTTCCAGCGGCGCCTGCGGATTTTTGCTGATAAACATCGCGTCACCATAACTGAAGAAACGATATTGCTCAGCCACGGCTGCGCGGTACGCGGCCATGTGTGCTGAAACCGCGAACGCCGAGACCAGCATAATCAGAGTCGATTCGGGCAGATGGAAGTTGGTGATTAGCGCATCAATCACCTGATACTCATAGCCCGGATAGATAAAAATCTGGGTATCGTCGAAGAACGGCGCAATCAGGGCATCCTGACTCGCTTTAGCGGCGCTCTCAAGCGAACGGACAGAGGTAGTGCCGACAGCAACTACTTTATTGCCGCGTGCTTTACAGGCCAGCACCGCATCAACAACCTCCTGCGGCACTTCGGCATATTCCGCGTGCATGTGATGCTCTTCGATGGTGTCGACGCGCACCGGCTGGAAGGTTCCCGCACCGACATGCAGCGTCACAAACGCCATCTCAATGCCCTTCTCTTTCAGCGCCTGCAGCAGCGGTTCATCAAAATGCAGACGGCTGTCGGTGCCGCAACGGCACCCGGACGGGCGCTGTAAACCGTCTGATACAACTCGCGATCCGCCTCTTCATCCGGACGGTCGATATAAGGCGGCAGAGGCATATGGCCGACGCTGTTGAGGATGTCGAGCACCGCGCGCTCATCATCAAACACAATCTCAACAGCGCATCGTGACGCGCCACCATCGTCGCTTTCACGCTCTCATTTTCGCCCAGCAGCAGTTCTGCTCCCGGCTTCGGCGCTTTCGAGGCACGCACATGGGCCAGCACACGCTTGTCGTCGAGCATCCGCTCCACCAGCATCTCGATTTGCCGCCACTGGCTTTGCGACCAAAGACGCGCGCCGGAATCACACGGGTGTTGTTGAACACCAGCAGATCGCCCGGATTCAGCTTATCCAGCACGTCGGTGACACACCGTGCGACAGCGTCCCGCTGGGGCCATCGAGCGACAGCAGACGACAGCCGCTGCGCTGCGCCTGGGGATAGTGAGCATCAGGGATTCGGGCAGTTCAAAAGCAAATCGGCGACACGCATGAAAGGTTCTTTCTCAGGCAAAAACAGGCGGCACAGTTTAGCGGAAAATCGACCAATTCTGAACACTGGCTGCGCAAAGGCAGTTCAGCCTATAAGCGGCATGAACTTTCTTGTCATATCCCATCTGGCTAAGCTGGCCGACAGCTCCTTACTCGGCAATTTAATGGCCGATTTTGTGCGTGGCAACCCCGACCAGCACTGGTCTGCGCCCGTCGCGGACGGCATTCTGATGCACCGTCGTCTGGATGTGATGACCGATGCGCTGCCGGAAGTGCGCAGCGCCCGTCAGCTGTTCCGTGCTGAAACCTATCGCGGTGGCACCCATTACGTGGACGTCATCTGGGACCATTTTCTGGCCCGGCACTGGCAGCACTTCACGCCTGGCCAACGCTGGTGCACTTTTCTGCCGCCGCCGAACGTGAAATCCATGCCGCAAACTGGCAGAATACCCCCATCGAGTTTCAGGAACTCAACGCGGTGATGTGGCGCGAGCGCTGGTTTGAGCATTATGCCCAGCCCGCGCGGCTGGAGCGGGTGCTGCACGGCATGGCCAGCCGCCGTCCACGCCTGGCAGCCCTGCGCGACTCTTACCCGATTCACGCAACACTATGATCAGCTGGAAGCGCTGTTTTTGTTTTTTATCCGCGTTTAATGGCGCTGGCGACCAGCAGAACCCTGTAAAACCGATCCTCTGCTGGGGCTGGCGGACGCCAGCTTTCGTCCGCAGGGAAAGCGCCTCACGGCCCGGCACCATCTTGCCATTGCTGCCTATCTGCGGCTTAATGAAGCCTTTCTTAACAATAGTTAAGTAAATATCACAGCCAGACCGCCTGTTCAGGCGTGCCTTCCGTTCGTTTTGACCAAAGACATAAGAGGAAAAGATGTCATCCGCTTCGCATTCTGAAATTGACGCGCGTTACCGTTACGCTGCGACATCGCCCGTGCGGCGGCCAGCCGGGCTTATTCGTGGTATCAGCAGCGTCAGACACTGGTGGTGGAACACAAAAGGGATTTGCAGGACGTGGTCAGCGAGGCTGATCGTAACGTTGAGGCATTGATTAAGACATTAATCGCTGAGCGCTTTCCTGACGATGCTGTCTATGGCGAAGAGAGCGGCGGTGAAGTTCAGGGCGCGCCCTTTATCTGGGGGTCGATCCCATCGATGGCACCGCCTGCTTCGTCAACGGCCTGCCTAACTGGTGCGTCTCGCTGGCGGTGGTCTGTGACGGCGAACCGGGATCGGCGTGGTCTGCGATCCCATCCCAATCATCAGGAGCTGTTTCACGCACGAGCAGGTCAGGGTGCGTGGGTTAATGAGAGCCGTCTCCAGGTTCATGGCGCGACGCATCTCAACGAAGGTTTGCTCGGCATCAGCAACTCCAGTCGCACCCCTGCCGAAAGCGTCTCGCGCCTGATCAGCGGTTTAACTGAACAGGGCGGCATGTTTATCGTATCGGTTCTGGCGCGCTGACCAGCGCCTGGGCCGCCGCCGGGCGACTGATTGGCTACTATGAAGCGCATATGCACCCCTGGGATAGTCTGCGGGCATCGTCCTGATGCGCGAAGCGGGCGGCGTTACTAATGATTATCTGCGCAACGAAGGACTTAAAAACGGCAACCCGGTGTTGCTGGCCAATGCGACCCTTTATCCAAAATTAAAGCGCTGACCGGTAATCGCGCACTGGAGGAGTAAATGAGGCTGCCAGGCCTGTACCGCTGCGCGCTGATCCTCAGTTTTCTCTGGCTGTTAAGTCCGGCGTCACAGGGCCGGATTACCAGCTGGAGAAGGTGGTCGAACTGAGCCGTCACGGTGCGTCCACCCACTCCCGGCAATCGTAAAGAGATTGAAGCCGCCAGCCAGCAACCCTGGACGCAGTGGACCACCGCCGATGGCGAGCTGACCGGTCATGGCTACAGCGCGGTGGTCAATAAAGGACGCTGGGAAGGCGAGCACTATCGCAGCTCGGCCTGCTGGGCGCGGGCTGTCCTGAGCGGCTCAGGTCTACGTGCGCGCCAGTCCGCTGCAGCGCACCCGCGCGACGGCGCGGCGCTGATGACGGGGCCTTTCCCGGTGCGGCGTGCCGGTGCATCACGTAGCGGGCGATGTCGATCCGCTGTTCCAGAGTGAAAAGCTGACGGTCACCCAGAGCGATCCCGCTCAGGAGCTGGCCGCGAAACAGCAGAAAGCGGGCGATCTGGCGCGGCTGCAACAGCAGATGCAACCTGCCATTCGGCAACTGAAAGCCGCCGTCTGCCCGGCAGCAACAAGTGCCCCTTATTCGATGCGCCCTGGTCGTTCCGGCAAACCCGCAACGGCAACACATACTTTACGGGCTGAGGTGTGATGGCGAGCAGGTGGAGACGCTGCGGCTGGGCTACAGCGAAAACCTGCCGGGGAACAGCTCGCCTGGGCACATCACGTCGGCCGCGCAGTTACCACGCTGCTGCCGCTGCTGACCGCAAACTACGATCTCAGCAACGACGTGCTCTAAGGCACAGCGCCGTGGCTCGATATTGCTCAACGTCCTGCTGGAGGCGATCGCTTCCGATAGCGAGCCGGGCCGCTGGGCTGATTCTGGTGGCACATGCCACCAATATTGCGATGGTGCGCACCCTGATGGGCTTTAGCTGGCAGTTGCCAGGCATTCACGCGGCAACATTCCACCGGGCAGTAGTCTGGTGCTGGAGCGCGGCGCGACACCCGCAGCGGCGAACGTTTTTTTGCGGCTCTATTTCCAGGCGCAGAGTCTGGATGGGATTCGTCAGCTGCAACGATTGATGATAAATCCGTTATTACGTCAGGAGTGGCATCAGCCTGACTGCAGAATCACCGATGTCGGCGTGCTCTGCCCTTATCAATCCACGCTGACTCAGCTACGGAAAAAGCTGGATAACAGCGCTGTGCTGCCGGTTTCGGTTATTGCCCTGAGTCCCTGGCTAATGAAATTCAGGCCGCAGCACCATGCGGCCTGAATAATGTACCGCTGTTAAAACGCCATTCCGACCTTTTCTTATTTAAATCCCCTGACTATCAGCGCCACTCATTTTGTTTTACGATAGACCCGTCATCATCCTTTATTACTATTTCCTGTAATTCTTGAATATTTCGGCGACTGGTTTCGCCGTTTTTATTTCTTACACGTCCCGCTACTGCTGCCCGCCAGCGCCTGTGTGACTGCACGCTCACTCCTCTGAAGCCCTTATCGCCCCTGTCCGGTTATCACTATCGGCCACATTCACTGCCAATTAAATATGCATTCGTGCAAATAAACCGGGGCAATCTTATTTCTCAGGCAGGCGTTTTGCTCCTGATAACAGGATCCATATTGTGGATTGGGTCACATAAATAATCGGATGAGAGATATAGAAACGCGGGAAATAGCGTGTTCTGCTCCCCCACGAATGAGAGAGCAGAACAGGAGATTAGCGGGGTTTACGAACCAGATAGCCCAGCAGCAGCACCACTATCCACATACCGACATAGAGGGAAATGCGGGTATCGGGGAAATAACCATCAGACCGATAAAGCAGAGGAAGGCTACGCCGACGCCAGCAGTCCAGCTGCCGCCTGGCAGCGCAAACTGCAGCTTACTGGCAGCCTCTTTGCCAATTTTGCGACGGAACGCGATCTGCGACAGCAGAATCATAATCCAGACCCACACCGTCGCAAAGGTCGCCAGCGAGGCGATGACCAGGAAGACTTTTCCGGCATCAGGTATTGGATAAACCGCATCAGCATGGCGAACATCATCACGACTACCGTCACCCACGGGATCCCGCGCGAAGAGACCTTCATAAAGACCTTCGGCGCATGTCCCTGCTGCGCCATCCCGTGCAGCTGCGGCCCACGCCAAACACATCGCTGTTAATCGCCGAGAGTGACGCGGTCAGCACCACGAAATTGAGGATAGAGGCGGCAGCCGCAATACCAGATGCTGGAAGGTCAGCACAAACGGGCTGCCCGAGGTGCCCACCTGATTCCACGGGTAGATCGACATAATCACAAACAGCGTGCCGACGTAGAACACCAGAATGCGCCACGGCACCGAGTTGATGGCGCGCGGAATCGACTTCTCCGGATCTTTCGCTTCACCGGCGGTGATACCGATGATTTCGTACCGCCATAGGCAAACATCACCATCTGCAGCGACAGCAGCATACCGACCACGCCGTGCGCAAGAAGCCGCCGTTAGTCCACAGATTGGGATGCCGGTCGGCTGGCCGCCGTTGCCGAGACCCCAGATGATCATGCCGAAACCGGCCAGATCATCACGATAATGGTGGCGACTTTGAAGAAGGGAACCAGACTCCACTTCGCGAACACCTTCACGCTCATCAGATTGACGGCACCGATGATCAGCACCACGCTCAGCACCCAAATCCAGTGCGGCACCTCAGGGAACCAGACGCCATATAGATGCCGAACGCGGTGACATCCGCAATCGCCACGATCAGGATTTCAAAACAGTACGTCCAGCCGGTGATGTAGCCTGCCATCGGCCCAAGATAGTCCTGCGCGTAACGTGAGAAGGAGCTGGCCTGAGGATTATTAACGGACATCTCACCCAGCGCGCGCATGATGATGTAAGCCTGCCCCGCGATGATATAGCGAGCAGCCCGCTCGGTCCGGCCATTTTTTATCGCGTCCGCGGAACCGTAGAACAGCCCGGTGCCAATCGCCGATCCCAGCGCCATAAAGCGGATGTGGCGCGTGCTCAGTCCGCGTTTGAGCTTGTTGGTTTCTTGCATAACAACTGTACCTGTGAAATGAAAAAACCACGGGCAGGCCCGTGGTTAAAGAAAAATCAGTGCTCTCTGCTACGAGTGAACGGTCACTGTTCCGGCCCTTTCACGATCAACAACAGCGGCAATCAGCAGCATCACCAGCGACGGCGCGGCAACCAGGCGAGACCCTGGTCGGCCAGCGGCAGATGCTGACTGAAAGCGGGCAGCAAATCTTTAACCCGGTGGTTTTAATCGCATCAACAATACCAAACAGCAGGCTTACCAGCATCGCAGGCGCGATAATCCGGCTGCTCTTATTCCACAGTTGAGGGTGAAACTCAGCACCACAGCACGATACAGGGCGGATAAATCGCCGTCAGTACCGGGATGGAGATCTGAATCAGGTGGCTCAGGCCGAGATTCGACACACCATGGAGAACAGACCCAGATAAACACCAGCGTTTTATACGATAACGGCAGGTATTGCGCAAAAAAATTCCGCACAGGCACAGGTCAGGCCTACGGCGGTCACCATACAGGCGACGAAGATCAGCGCGGCAAGGAAGAAGCTGCCCATGTTGCCAAAGGTGTGCTGAACATACGCGTGCAGAATCGCTGCGCCGTTAGCGTTTTGATCCACCAGCGCACCGCTGCCCGCGCCCAGCTTAAACAGGCAGAGGTAGACCAGCGTCAGGCCCAACGCGGCGATTAACCCTGCCAGCACGGTATAAGGGTCAGCAGCGCGGCATTATCGACGCCACGCGAACGGGCAGCGTTGACAATCACGATGCCAAATACCAGCCCCAGCGTATCCATGGTCAGAAGCCATGACGAAACCGCTGGAGAAGGCCGCACGATGATAATCAGCGGTAGCCGAACCGTGCCGCCGGCGGGCCACACCAGGGCAGCAACGCCCAGCACGGTCAGCGCATAATTTTTAATGGCGCAAAGGAAGTGCCCTACCGTGTCGAGTAGCTTACCGGGATAGAGCGATACGCCAATCACCAGCGTGAAGTAAATCAGGCATAGATCAACAGCGGCAGCGCGCCATCACCGGTCAGCGGGGCAATACCACTCAAACGAGACCGTGGCCGTACGCGGTGTGGCAAACAGCGGCCGACAGCCAGATAGCAAACGGTGGCCAGCACGATGCCAGCGACCTTGCCAACGGGGTGCTGAGCGCATCGACGCCGCCGCCGACGCGGGCCAGCGCGATCACGGTCATCACGGGCAGACCGACTGCGGTAATCAGAAAACCAATCGCGGCAGTCCAGACGTTCGCCAGACTGAATACCGACCATGGGCGGGAAAATGATGTTGCCCGCGCCAACAAACAGGGCGAATGTCATAAAGCCAGCGCGAGAATGTCCTTCGAAGTTAAACGATGTGTCATACGGCCTGTCACTGATGTTGCGGTGGAAGTTGGGTTAGTGTTGTCCCCTCGCTGCGTGTAAACCGCGACCAGGCTGACAATGTCGCGCATTATGCTCGTCGCAGGGTAAAGCACAGGTGATTTGAGCTGCTTTTCTGTTCACAGAGGGATGGATCGACACGGCGCTAAGTAAAACGTTTATAGCGGTGAAAGCAATACGGGATCGGAAAACCAGAAGGTTATACCGCCATTTTTTCAAAAGGCAGTGGATAGCGTTAATTTTTGCAGCAGGCACACAGATGATGTGCCTAAATAATAGACAGAGCGCGAGAAATCCCGCATAAACGGGCATGAAGATACACAAAAGGCGCGTTTTACGCGCCTGTCTGCACAACGTTACAGCACTACCAGACCTGATTCGCGATATCGAACACTAAGCGAATCTTCTGCCACTGCTGCGCTTCGGTCAGGCTGTTGCCCTCTTCGTTGAGGCAAAACCACACTGCGGACTGAGGCAGATATGATCCAGACTGACATACTGCGCCGCCTCTTCCAGCCGGGTTTTCACCTGCGCCGGATCCTCCAGCTCTCCACTTTGGTCGTAATCAGACCCAGCACTACCTGCTGATGGCCCGGTCTGATATAACGCAGTGGCTCAAAGCCGCCGGAACGGGCGTTGTCATACTCCAGGAAGAAGGCATCCACGTTGACGCTGCCGAACAGGTTCTGCGACCGGCCCATAGCCGCCTTCAGAGATCCAGGTTGAACGGAAGTTGCCGCGACAGACATGCAGACCCACGGTAAGATCGGCAGGTTTACTTCCAGCGCTTTATTCAACACCTGAGCATAAGTCTGTGCGCTGGTCAGGATCGTCGCCACGCGCCGGATATCGCGCTTCTGATCTTCAGAACAGAGGTAAGCCCAGACGGTATCATCCGTGCGATAGCGGCAGCCCGCGTCATAAAACGCTGAATAGACGCTTTGTAGGTCTGCGCCAGATCGTCGAAGTAGTCTGCCAGATCGGGATAGACTTCCGCGTCGATCACCTTGCGGCCACCACGGAAGTGCAGCACGCTGGGCTGGGAATGGTCATCTTCGGCACCGCATCACGGCAATACTTGCAGGAAGCGGAAATGCGCCAGCATCGGATGATCCGCCGGGAAACCGAGTTTACTTACCACTTTCACGCCATGCGCTTTGGTCTGCACGCCATTAAACTGAATGCCCTGCTCCGCTTCATAGCGCTCTACGCCATTCAGGCCATAGAAGAAGTCGAAGTGCCACCAGCCGCGCGAAACTCGCCATCAGTGACCACTTTCAGGCCGTTTTCCCGCTGTTCGCCACCACATCGCGAATCGCCTCATCTCAATCTGGCGCAGGGCAGCCGCATCAATCTCTCCGGCTGCAAACTGTTCGCGCGCCTGCTTAATGGCGGCGGGACGCAAAGCTGCCAACGGTATCGGCACGGAACGGGGCGTTCTCTTTGCATGATCACTCCTGTCTCCCCTGCCGGTAATGACGGCAGGCAATAGTTGCATGATAAAATAGCCATCTGGATGGCTACATGTCTGAATACAGAGTGGCATGAGCGGCTTTCTTCTGCAACTGAAGAAAATTCAGTGATGTTGAAAAAAATTCACGTTCGGGGGATTAACGCAGCGCGGCGCGCGCCTGCATCATCTGACTGTCAGAGAGCGGCAGATAGCCCGCTTCGCTGACCCGCCGCTGTCCCTGTGCTGAAAGTACCTGCTGCCAGAAACGCGGACAACCAGCGGCCGGGCAACGGTTTGCCGGGCGCTTTATTCACATAGAGATAGAGCGGGCGCGCCCAGGGATAGCGGCCACTGCGGATGGCAGCGGCATCCGGGGTAATCGCCTGCCCCTGATCATTTATCACCGCCAGCATTTTTACGCCGCTGAGATGAAAGCCAAAACTGGGCGTAGCCGATGCTGCGTGAATTACTGGCCACCGCCTGCACTACTGCGGCCGAACCGGGAAACTCCGCCACGTCGCTGCGAAAATCACCTTTGCACAGCGCCTGCTGCTTGAAGAAACCCCAGGTGCCGGAGGCGGAGTTACGTCCATAGCGCTGAATCGGCCGTTTGCTCCACTGCGCGCCGGTTAAGCCGAGATCGCCCCAGCGCAGCGGCACGCGTGTGCGCCACACAGACGGGTAATCGAGAAGATGGCGTCGAGCTGACGCGGTTCAATCTGCTGCAGCGGATTGCGCTGATTCACCACTACCACCAGCGCATCCATAGCCACCGGAACCGCCAGCGGCGGATAGCCGTAGCGCGCCTCAAAGGCCTGGCGTTCATCTGCCTGCATCGGGCGGCTCAATCGGACCGAGTTGTGCTGCCCCTGCCGCCAGCGCGGTCGCGCGCAGTAGAAGAGCCGGAGGCCTGAACCTGGACATTGACGCCCGGCGCCTGGCGACTGAAATCTTCGCCCCACAGCGTCATCAGATGCCCAGCGTATCCGATCCGACGCTGCTGAGATTGCCGGAGAGCGCGCGGGCTGGGCCAGTGCCAGGCCCGGCAGCAGAGTAATGATCAACAAAAGAAGGATACGCATCAGGGAGATCGGCAGCGATTAATGAACGGCATTCTCCTGCATCACGCTGCTGACAATCAACCTCGCTGGCAGCGTAAAGGTAAAACAGGTCTCCTTGTGCGGCACGCTGGTGATATCGAGCGGCGTTATGGTGGTCAGAGCTTTCACTATCGCCAGCCCAGCCCGCTGCCGCCGGTCGCACGCGAACGGGCTTTATCGACCCGGTAGAAACGCTCGGTAAGACGCGGAATATGTTGAGGCGATGCCCGGCCCGTTATCGCACACCCGGAAAATGGCCCCCTGTTTGCCGCGCAGCCAGCTGATATCAATTCGCGTGCCATCCGTGTGTGGTTTACCGCGTTGTAAACCAGATTGGAGATGGCGCTGCGCAGCTGTTCATCGTTGCCGAACACTTTCAGATGGGGATCGGTATGGAAATGGATGTCGTGACGGCCGCCACTCAGCGTTGCCGCCTCATGCTGCAGCAGTTTCAGCATCACCGGCACAATCGACCTTCTCTTTCAGATCGATTGCGGGCGCGGCTTCAATGCGCGAAAGCGTCAGCAGCTGTTTGACCAGGCTGTCCATGCGGCGCGTCTGCTCCGACATAGTGTGCAGCGCTTTGCTGCGCGAAGCTCGCTCATCACCGAGTCGTTCATCATCTCCAGGTAGCCCTGCAGCACCGTGAGCGGTGTGCGCAATTCATGGCTGACGTTGGCAAAGAAGTTGCGGCGCGACCCTTCCAGCTGATGCATCTGCGTGACATCACGCGCCACCAGCAGCCACTGCCCTTCGCTGTAGGGCATGACGCGGAACTCCATGTGAAGTTTGTTGTTCAGCACCAGCGTCAGCGGCTTGTCGAAATCGCGCTGGCGAAGATAGGGGAGAACTCCGGATAACGGAGCAGATTGAGGATTCTGGCCATTATCTTCGGCCAGCGCAGACCCAGGTGCTGCTGCGCCAGGCCATACACCAGAAAATGGTGCCCTCTTCGGTAGTCAGGATAACGCATCCGGCAGCGACTCGGCACCGCTGCGGAAAACGCTTATCAGATTGCCCAGTTCACGCCGTCGCCGCGGTTGCGGAGCTGCATCTGGTAAAGACCATAAAACAGCGGTTCCCAGCTGGCACGCCCGGTGGTGGCGTCATGGTGCGGTCGAGCCACAGCCAGTGCGACAGCGCATCAGATTGTGAAAATGCCACAACAGCACCGTCAGCACGCTCAGTAGCAGCCACCAGGGCAGCCCGCCGAACAGCAGGCCCAGCAGCACTGCGGGCAGACAGACCAGCAGCAGTTCTGTCAGTAATCTCTTCCAGGAGAGGCGTTCCAGCACGGTTAAGGCTCCGTTTAGTAGCGGGCAGAGAAACGATACCCTGTTCCGCGAACGGTTGTACCATGCGATCGTGGCCGGACACTTCCAGCGCTTTACGTAAACGGCGGATGTGAACATCGACAGTACGATCTTCCACATACACATTGGTGCCCCAGACGTGGTTCAGCAACTGTTCGCGGCTGTAAACGCGTTCCGGGTGGGTCATAAAGAAGTGCAGCAGCTTATATTCGGTGGGACCCATCTCAGCGGCGTGGTTTCGGACATCACGCGATGTGAGGAGGGATCCAGACTCAGCCCCTGCATCTCAATCACCTCTTCCACGGCCATCGGCGAAATACGGCGCATCACCGCTTTGATTCTCGCCATCAGCTCTTAGGTGAAAAGGGCTTGGTAATGTAATCATCGGCACCCACTTCCAGGCCGCGCACCGATCCTCCTCTTCGCCGCGCGCGGTGAGCATCATCACCGGGATATCGCGGGTCATCGCTCGCGTTTCAGGTGCTTGATAAACTGAATACCGCTGCCACCGGGTAACATCCAGTCCAGCAAAATCAGATCGGGCCAGGGTTCAATCAGCTTGCCAACGGCGCTGTCATAATCTTCCGCCTCGATTGGCTGATAGTCGTTCTGCTCCAGAACAAACACAACATTTCACGGGGGGGCTTCATCCTCCACAACCAAATGCGCTTAGCCATATTACTCCTGCTGATTATGACGGATGTCACTGAGATTCGCGGCGCCATTATGCGTCAGATTTGTGACACTTTATGAAAAACATAACCTGCCTGTAACCTCACTGGTAATCATTATGACAGCACAGCGACAATTTTTGCTTTGGGCGCAGAGCCAGTATAATCGCCGGGCGAATCACAACGGCAGGGACTCATCATGCGCATCATTCATACTGCGGACTGGCATCTGGGGCAGTTCTTCTACAACAAAAGTCGGGCAGCCGAACATCAGGCGTTTCTCGACTGGCTGTTGATCCAGATTGAACAGCATCAGGTGGATGCGTGATCATCGCAGGCGATCTGTTTGATACCGGTACACCGCCCAGCTACGCCCGCGAGATGTTCAACCGCTTTGTGGTGGCGCTGCAGCCCAGCGGCTGTCAGCTGATTGTGCTGGCGGGCAACCACGATTCCGTTGCTACGCTGAATGAGTCGCGTGAGCTGCTCGCCTGCCTCATACCCGGGTGATCGCCACCCCGCAGGAGAAGGAGATGTGCTGCTGCTCAACACCCGCCAGGGCGAGCCGGGCGCGATGCTGTGTGCGATTCCTATTGCGGCCGCGCGATATTCTGCGCAGCCGGGCGGGTCAGTCGGGACACGACAAGCAGACTCGCTGCTGGAAGCGATCGCCCACCACTATCAGCAGCGTTCACTGCCGCCCAGGCGCTGGGCCATGCACTGCGATTATCGCCACCGGCCATCTCACCACCGTCGGCGTCAGCCAGAGCGATTCGGTGCGCGACATCTATATCGGGACGCTGGATGCCTTCCCGGCCAGCGCGTTTCCCGCGGCGACTATATCGCACTGGGGCATATTCATCGCGCCCAGCGCGTCGCGGGCAGCGAACATATCCGCTACAGCGGCTCGCAATTCCGCTGAGCTTTGATGAGCTGGTCACAGAAAAAGCGTCTTCTGCTGGAGCTCACCACCAGTGGCCTGCAATCAGTCCACGCCGCTGGTGGTGCCACAGGCGCAGCCGATGCAGGTGCTGAAAGGATCGCTGGCGCAGATTGCAGAGCAGTTAAACGCCTTCAGCACGGCAGAGAAGGAGAAGCCGACCTGGCCGACATCGAAGTCACCACCCAGGAGTACCTCAGCGATCTGCAGCGTCAGGTAGAAACCCTGACCGCCACGCTGCCGGTCGAAGTCCTGTTGCTCCGCCGCAGCCGTGAACAGCGGAACAGAGCCTGGCGCGGCTCGACAACGAAACCCTGAGTGAGCTGAAGGTGGAGGAGGTCTTGCCCGCCGGCTGGCGCTGGATGAGGAGCTGCAACCGGCGCAAATCGCCGAGATGACACCCTGTTCCGCCAGACGCGGCCGCCATGGAAGAGACCCAATGAAGATCCCACGCTACGGTTCAAAAACCTCAATGCCCTGCGCGTGAATGGTTCATCGACTTCCGCGCCGAACCTTTTGCCAGCAGCGGCCTGTTCGCCATTACCGGTGCCACCGGCGCCGGTAAAAACCACCCTGCTGGATGCCATCTGCCTGGCGCTCTATCACCAGACGCCGCGCCTGGGCGCGATTCCAGAGCCAGAATGCGCTGATGACTCGCGACTGTGCCGAATGTCTGGCCGAGGTGGAGTTTGAGATCAAAGGAGAAGCCTGGCGCGCCTTCTGGAGCCAGAACCGCGCGCGCGGCACTGCGACGGCAAACTTCAGGCACCGCGCGTTGAGCTGGCACGCTGCGCCGACAACATCATTGTTGCCGACCAAGTCGGTGACAAGCTGAAGCTGATCGAAACCCTCTCCGGGCTCGATTTCGAAAGGTTTACCCGCTCGATGATGCTGTCACAGGGCCAGTTCGCCGCCTTTCTCAACGCCAAAGCCAGTGAGCGCGCGGAACTGCTTGAGCTGACCGGCACCGAAATTTACGGTCTGATTTCCGCCGCCATCTACGAGCGCCACAAAGAGGCAAAAACCCAGCTGGATCTGCTGCGCAGCCAGGCAGGAGCGATGGCGCTGCTGGATAGCGACGCACGCGACGCGCTGCAACAGCAGCTCACCGAGCTGACCGATGCGGAACAGCGGCTCAGCGTGCACTATCAGCAGGCGCAGCAACAGCAGCAGTGGCAACAGCAGGCGCAGCAGTACAGCAGGAAAATGCGCAGGCTGACATCGCGCTGCGCAGGCCCAGGCCGCATCCCAGGCGGCAGAAGCCGATCGTCAGCGGCTGGCACGCAGCGAACCGGCTGAAAAGCTGCGGGTAAAACTGCAGCAGCGCGACGCGTTACGTACCGAACAGCAGCAGTCGTGAGCGCTGTCAGCAACTCACGGCGGCACAGCAGCAGGCGCAGAGCCAACAGCAGCAGCATCAGCAGCGCTACGCGGCCACCCAGCGTGCCGCCAGCAGGCGCTGCAGGAACAGCAGCAGCAGGAGAGCCTGCTGACAGAACAGGTGCTGCCGCTGGATCAGCGGATCAGCACACTGCAGCAGCAGCTTGCGGAGCAGCAGCAGGAAAATGCCCGGCAGCAGCAGCATGCCGACCAGACACAGGCCAGCCTGGCAGAGCAGAAGCGCCAGGTTGAGGCATGGCAGCAGGCGATTGCTGAACAGCATCATTACGCCAGCAGCTTGCCGGTCTCGCCCAATGGGGTGCTTCGCTGCCGGTGTGGCAGGAGAACTTTGCTCTGCTGGCGCAGCGTGAAGCGACCTGGCCGGACTGGCGCAACAGCGCGAGCAGCAGCAGCGACAGATTCGCCACCAGCAGGCGGAACAGCAGCAGCAGGAGAACAGGCGCTGCCGCGCCAGCAGGCGGAAGCAACAGGCCCGTCAGGCGCTGTCGCAGGCGGAGCAAGTACTAACTTCGCTACAGGAACAGCATCCGCCTGCCGCACTGCGTCAGGCATTAAGCCAGTTGCAGAACAGCCGTCGGCTCGTCAGCAACTGCTGCTGCTTTCAACCCAGTGGCAGCCGCTGCATCAGCAGCTGGGCCAGCGCCAGCAGCGGTGGCTACGCTTGCAAAAGCGCATCAGCAGAGTGAAGCGGAACTCCAGGCGCTGCGCGAGACGTGGAAACGCGAAAAACAGCAGTTGGATGATGTCGAAAAAATCTGCGCGCTGGAGCAGCAGATTGGCGATCTTAGTGATTACCGCGCCCGGCTCGCCGCCGATCAGCCCTGTCCGCTGTGCGGCTCCTGCACGCATCCCGCCGTTGAGGCCTACAGCACGCTGGAAGTAAGTGCTAACCAGCACGCCGGGCTGCACTGCAACAACAAAACCGAGGCATTGCGCGAAGCGGGCACGGCAAAAAGCGAACAGCTGAAACGTCAGCCGTGCGCAGCAGACCCTGCGCGATGAAATCGCGGAGATGCAGCACAGCTCGATCGGCTTGAGCAGCAATGGCAGGCGCTGAGCAGTGAGCTGCACTTACCTTCCCGCTCGCCGCTCGGGATGCCTTAGCCGCGTGGGAGCAGCAGCAAAGCGAACGTGAAAGCCAGCTTGAGCAGCAGCGACAAGCGCAGGAAGCCGCCGAACAGGCGCGTCAGGCCGCAAAGGATTACCATCTTCAGCAGTCGCAGGCCTGGCAGCAGCATTTGCAGGCTGAGCAGCTGGCGCAACAGTCGCTGTCAGCCTGCAGCGGCGCTGGATGCGCTGCAACAGCGTCAGCAGCAGGAACAGCAGGCCACGGCGCAATTGCAGAGTCGTCTGGAGCAGCAGTTCAGTGCGCACAACCTTGCCCTGCCCACGCTGCCCATCGCGATGCGTGCTGACAGAGCAGCAGCGGCGCTGGGAGCGCTGGCAGGAAAGTGAGCGGTTGCTCGCTAACCTGCAACCGCAGCTGTTTAAAGGGGGAACCAGCTAACTGCCCTGCACAGCAGGCAGAACTGGAGCAGCAGCAGCTCACTACCCGTCAGCAGCAACAAACCAGAGCCAGACGCAGCTCAGCGAGATGCGCCTGCCCGTCTGGCGCTGTTTGGCGATCGCGAGGTCACCTCTCGCCCGTCAGCAGATGCAGGCCCGCGTTCAGCAGGCTGATGAACAACTGGCACAGCAGCTCACCGCCCTGCAACAGGCGCAGGCCGAGGCAGTCGCCTGCAGGGTGATTTCGGGCTGGAAAATCAGCGACAGACTCTCAACAGCAGACTGGCAGAGGCGGAAAGCGCGCTGCAGCAGGCACTGGAGAGCGCCGGATTCGCGGATGAAGCCAGCCTGCGCGCGGCGCTGCTGGATGAGCAGACAGATCTGCAACTGCGTCAGCAGCTGCAGCAACTCGATCAGCAATGCCAGCACAGCAGCGCGACTGGCTGATCTGCGTCAGCGGCTCAGCGCCCATCAGCAGGCGAAACCCGCTGCGATGCCGGAATCCTCCGAAGCGCTGCGCAGCAGCTGGAGCAGTTACGGCTGGCACTGCGCGACAACGCCACGCCAGCAGGGTCAGATTCAGCAGCAGCTGCAGAGCGCCAGCCTTCGTGTGCGCCAGCAAAGCCTGATGACACAGATTGAACAGGATAGTGTGACTGGGCGCAGTGGAGCCTGCTCAACGATCTGATTGGCTCCGCCAGCGGCGATAAATCCGGCGCTTCGCCCAGGGCTTAACGCTGGAATCACCTGGTGGCCCTGCTAACCGTCAGCTTGATCGGCTGCATGCCGCTATCTGCTGCAGCGACGGGCGCAGGATCTGCTGGAGCTGGATGTGGTCGATACCTGGCAGGCCGATGCGGCGCGCGATACCCGCACGCTCTCCGGTGGTGAGAGCTTCCTGGTGAGTCTGGCGCTGGCGCTGGCGTTATCGGATCTGTTCAGCCACAAACGCGCATCGAATCGCTGTTTCTGGATGAGGGATTTGGCACGCTGGATGCGCAGACGCTCGACAACCCGCGCTGGATGCCTCGATGCCTCACGCCAGCGGCAAACCATTGGGGTCATCAGCCATGTTGAAGCGATGAAGGAGCGCATTCCGGTTCAGATTAAAGTGCGCAAATGAATGGGCTGGGTTACAGCCAGCTGGAACTGTGCCGCAGGGATAACGGGCGCCAGAGCGCCCGTTTACGTGCAATCAGCGGGCGCTGACGAGCTTGTAGCGAGGGCCGGTGAGTAACCCGCCCTGCTCGTTCTGTGCCAGCAGACGATTGCTGGTCAGTCCGGCCACGGTGTGCGCTTTGTCAGTCACATTGCTGGCAATCTGTTTGATTGCCGCACTGACCACCAGCAACCGCCATCCCCACCGTTGTTGTTGTGCCATCTTCACTGTCGCTGGCACTGGCCTCACCCTGCCAGAACTCTTTGCCGCTGCGCAGATCCACCAGCCGTGCTTGGCCGTCACGGTCGTCACTCTGTCAATGACCCGATAGCTGCTGCCATATTCGTGATCGAGATATAGAGCGCGCTGTCGGCGTGGAAAATCTCATTCAGACGCTTCGCGCTGACGGCCTGGGCGTCACTGGCGCTGGTCAGGCCATTCTGCTGAAAGGTCTCTTCAACTGCCCCGGGAAGACGTAGTAACCGGCTTCGGCCAGCGGCGCGTCACCAGCGAGGTCACTGTGAGCGGCATTGATATCCGGCGAGGTGTTATCGGCCGCAGCACCAGAATCGAGGCGGGCTTGCTGGCACGGAACGCACTGTAGTCATACGGTTTTTTCGTCGCACAACCGGTCAGCAGCAGCATCATCAACGCCGCCGAGGGCAATCAGTTTTTTCACCGTACCACTCCTTGTTTTTTACTCATCAGAAAATCCATGTAAAGTGCCGATTCGGGAAACAGCTTCTCGTAGCAAACTGACCAAAGGCTTTATTGGTATCGCCGGTTTTGGCATAGAGCAGGCCAAGCTGGGCATGCAGGCCAGGCGCAACCGGCTGGTTAACGGCACGGGCTTTTTCAATGTCCAGATTCAGCGCATCAATCTGCTTCAGCGGATCGCTGCCCGGCTGATAGTAGCTATAGACCTGCTGCTGATAATCGCCCCAGTAGTAATCGTTTTCGGCGCTTTTGACGCACAGCCTGCCAGCAACGCCGCTGCAATCAGCAGGCTGCAGTGTCATCATCTTCATTTACTGCTTCCTTATTAGCCGGACGCCATGCCCGTTGTTGATTCCATCCACTAAATGATCGACCGCTTCGCGAATCGCCAGATCCATCACTTTGCCGTTCAGCGTAGAGTCATAGCTGCTGGTGCCACCAAAGCCGATGACCTCACGTGCGGAGAGCTGATACTCGCCCGCGCCCTGGGTGCTGTAGACCACCTCTGAGGTAGTGACATCCACTACGTTCAGATTCACTTGGCATAGGCGATCTGCGTTTTGCCGCGGCCCAGAATGCCCCACAGCTGCTGATCGCCCCATTCTTTGCGGCAAACTCGGTGATATCACCGGTGATGATGAAGTTCGCGCCTTTGATATTCTGCTGGCTGCGTTTGAAGTCCGACTCCTGCTGCAGCTCTTTCAGGTTGCTGCGATCCAGCACGCTGAACCGGTTTGGTCTGCTGCAGATGGGTAATCAGAATGGTTTTTTGACTGATTGCCCAGCCGATGACCATCAGAGAAAATGCCGTTCATATAGGAGGAGCGGTTATCAAACTGACCCACCGCAATCGGGCTGCGCACGCCCTGATAAACCGCTGGCTGGCCGCGCGAACCTGCGGGGCCTGAATAGCGCGGGAAGATTCGGTGGCGCAGCCGCTGATCAGCGAGGCCGTTAACAGGGAGATGCCGCAAAGGCATATTTTTTCTGCATTTCTAATCCATGAAGTGAAAGAGATGTAACCCGCGCAAGGGCGGTAAATTCTGGTTCTGTCGACAGTCGAGTAATGCCATAGCATTCATGATGCCGGTCTGTAGACTGTCGGCAGCAGACCGGAAGATCTTTAAGGAAAGTTGGCCAGTTAAATGAATTTAATTATATAACGATGAGAATGTTGCCGGGCGTGATTATTGCAATCGCTCAGCGCCTGTCAGCAACCTGTGACAAAGCAACGGGATAGCGTGGCAACCTCTGTCAGCCGTCGAAAGATCCTGACAGCCAATCCTGTCACGGACTATCAAATGCAGCCAGTACTGACCGGCAGTTCAGCGATGCGGCGCGTTACGCCGGGCAGCAATGTCTGGTACGGATGGAGTGGCAGGAATACAGCGACGTTATGCGGTGACCCAGACGCAGGGGGATGAAGCGCTCTGCCTGCGCGCCTGGCAGCTGGTGGCGCAGACCCGTGATCTGCCGCCGCCGCCGGAGCCTGGACAACCGCGTGGTTCGGCTTTGCGCCGCGCGGTTAGCTGGCCAACCTTCCTGACGCCACTGGGCGGACTGATGCCAAACCAGCGACGAAAGGCGCGTGAAACGCACTGACTTCCGAGTAGCCCAGCAGCAGCGCCATCTCTGAGATCGGCAGCTGCTTCTGCTGCAGATAGTATGTCGCCATTTCGCAGCGCACCTGATCCACCAGCGCGGTAAAGCTGCTGCCCTCTTCACGCAGCCGCCGCTGCAGTGACCAGCTCGACAGTCCGAGCTTATCCGCCACCTCTTCCAGTACCGGCTCACCCTGCATCAGCGATAAATTAACCTGCGAACGTGCCTGCTCAATCATGCTCTGCTGTGACGTCACACGGTTAAGCCGTCGGATCGCATCCTGCATCACCATTAACAGGATCGGATCGCTCTCCGGCATGGCGCGCAGCAGATCGCGTTTTGGGATCACCATGAATTAAACGGCTGATCGAACCAGACCGGAGCATCAAACCTTTGCAGTGATCGTGCCACTGGCCGGGACGCGGATGTTCAAAGTGGACTTCGCGCGGTGCCCAGTGTCTGCCCGCCACGTGGCGGATCAGATTCATAAACATCCCCAGCGTCAGCTCCGATCCGACGGCGCGACAGGATCGCGCCATGTCGCACCTGATAGTCGATCGCCAGCACTCTCCCTTATCCACCAGCCGGGTTAAGGTGTCGTGCTGATGCCAGGGAACGCGTTGACCACATTATGCAGCGCCTGTTCCAGCGTGGCGGAGCACAGACCGATGTAGCCGATCAGGCCTAATGACTGCGGTTTAAACTGCCTGCCGTAGTGCAAACCGAAGTTATCAAAACCGGAGTGACGCGCTGCCTCTTCAGCACCCGACAGTAGTTAACCAGCCCCAGGCTGAGCGTCGGGCTGGCCAGGCGCTCCGGATCGATGCCGCTGATGCCGAAGAATGCGATCAACATCACCGCCCTGGGTATGAATAAAGTCGCTTAAGCCAGTCGCCGCCGCTGCCAGCACGCGTGATTGCCTGCCCCCGCCGCTGCCGAGCAGGCCGCAAACGCATCGGGCTTTATCAGTGTCGGATTCATGTCGCCTCAGTCAGAATTCAGGTGGATCACCCGTCACTTCTATCCGAGCAATTTCCATACCAGGTCCCTGATGCCCGACGCGCCGCCTGCGGGCAGTCCGGGCGCGTGCAGGTTGCGCGCTGGGCACTGCGGCGGCGCAGCGACGCCCGCCGCTGGTGCATCAGACGCCGACCGGCAGCTGCTCACCTTCCAGATAGCGGCGGCAGAGGCGGACCGAGTGGCTGGCCACGCCGATCCCAGGCTGTGCGCCATTTCGGTTTCGGCATGCGATCCCACCCAACGCGGTTAGCTGGATACGACGCTGGATCAACAGTGCGGGCAGCATGGCCATCTCCGCATCGCTGATATGCGCCACCTGCTCATAGCCGCGGATCCTGATCGATCCACTCTGGCGCGCGCGGATGATGCTCAACAAAACTGATCGCCGCCGCCAGATCGTGCAGATACCAGCGAGCCCGCAGTCATCGAAGTCGATCACCCGTGTTTCGCCCTTGTGCAGCAGCAAATTGGTCAGCCGCAGATCGGCATGGATCAGGCCATAGCGATCCGATCCTTTACCAAACTGCGCCATCGCCGCGCCGACCTGGCTTATCGCCTCTCTACCACGCCATGATCGCAGGATTCAGATTCGGCGCATCCTGCCAGCGTCCCAGTGACTCTCACTGCTGGTCATGGTGTGGTGATCCCAGATGATGCGCTGGAAACCCGCAGGCGGCTGCCACTGTTTACTGTGCTGATGCAGCCGCGCGGTGATCTGGCCGAGCTGCTGAAAGGCGCGGGGATCGACGTCGGTGGTCGGCATCTCTCCGTCGATCCAGTGAAACAGCACCACGTAGCGTTCACCGCCCTCCGGCAGCCGCAGCGTCAGTACGGTTTTCGCCCTCTTTGTCCGGCACCGCTTCCGGCACCATGATGCCGGTTTCGCGCAGTGCATCAAGCCACAGCAGTTTCGCTGACGATGTCGGCTTTTTGATGGTAATCGCCGCGATGCAGC
This sequence comes from Iris pallida, assembly GCA_029216955.1. NCBI lineage: Eukaryota > Viridiplantae > Streptophyta > Magnoliopsida > Asparagales > Iridaceae > Iris > Iris pallida. Next base: position 43,190 of record JANAVB010004975.1, read on the forward strand.
CGCAGCGCATAACGCCGGCCTGCCGCCTGCAGCAGAAACGTGGCGTTCTCTGAGCGGCACAGCAGGCTGAGCTGGCCCTGCAGCGCGGCGGGATAACAGGCCAGCGCCTGCTGCGCCATCAGGGTGAGTTGGGAATCAGTCAGGTTTCATATGTTTTAGCGCTCATCAGTCCGGCTCCTTGTCACTTGCGTTATCTCAGCATGCTTGCCAGAAGGTGAGCTGCTTGACTCCGGAAGAGACAAGTTGACCGCAGCGTGCAGCTGGCCCGGTTGCCCGTGAGTTGACCGTGGAGGACAGAATCACTGCGCCCGCGTCAAGTCGTGGCGAGTAAGCACGGCATTATCCCCTTACTGTAGCGTAATGGCGGTGTAACGCCGCGTGAGACCAACCGACGGGGATAACAGAAGACAAACAGACTCAAGCCCACTCTGGGCACCCTGCATCTGTGGGGGATTGCGGTTGCCTGGTTATTTCAGTGAATATTTTGGCTGGAGTTACGGCTGGGCCGTGGCGGGCACGCTGGGATTTCTGTCACTACCGCGTTGATCGCCACACTCTATACCTGTTTTATCTTTAGCTTCCCGAACTGACCACCGCGATCCCCCATGCAGGCGGGCCATTTGCCTATAGTCGCCGCGCCTTTGGGAAACCGGCGGACTGATTGCCGGTCTGGCGACGCTGATTGAGTTTGTCTTTGCGCCACCGGCGATTGCCATGGCGATTGGGGCCTATCTCACGTGCAGTATCCCGAACTGAACCCGAAAACTGCGGCGGTTGGTGCCTACCTGCTGTTTGACGCTGAATATTCTCGGCGTTAAACTGGCGGCGATGTTTGAACTGGTTGTTGACGTGCTGGCGTGATTGAACTGCTGGTGTTTATGGTGTGGTTTCACCCGGCTTCAGCCTGGCGAACTTCGCCGCGCACGGCTGGGCAGGCAGTGACAGCTTCGGACTGCCCGCCTTCTCCGGCATTTTCGCCGCCATTCCTTTTGCCATCTGGTTTTTCCTTGCCATTGAAGGCGCGGCGATGGCGGCCGAAGAGGCGAAAGATCCGACCCGGACCATTCCCCGCGCCTACATCAGCGGGAATTCTGACGCTGGTGTGCTGGCGATAGGTGTGATGCTGATGGCGGCGGCGCGGGTGACTGGCGCAAACTCGCCGACATTAACGATCCGCTGCCACAGGCGATGAATGATTGTCGGCGAACACTCTAACTGGATGCATATGCTGGTGTGGAATCGGGCTGTTTGGCCTGATTGCCAGTTTCCACGGCATCATTCTCGGCTATTCACGGCAGTTTTTGCCCTGGCACGCGCGGGCTATCTGCCCCTGCCCTAGCGAAGCTGTCGCGTTTCCAACCCGCATCGGGCGATATTCTCGGCGGCGTGCTGGGTATCGCGGCGATTTACAGCGATGGCGTGATTAATCTGCAGGGGATGACGCTGACGGGGCGGCGATGATCCCATGGCGGTGTTTGCGCGATTGTTGTACATCATGAGTATGCTGAGCCTGTTTAAACTGCGCCGCAGCGCGCCGGAGATGGTCCGCAGTTTCCGCGCCCGGGCTATCCGATGTTCCGGGCATCGCCCTGCTGCTGTCGGTCTGTCTGCTGGCGATGCTGTGGTTTAATCCGGTGATTGGCGCGCTGTTTTCGCCATCATGCTGGCAGGCTATCTCTACTTCCCGCCACCAATCCCAGCGCGATCGGCGCCGCAGGACAGTATGCTGGTCGGCGATACCCGGCGTGGGTGAGTGCCGTGGGTTAACGATTCAGCGCCAGCGATACCCGGCGCGGAATCGTCAGCGGAGCGTGCCTGCGGCATCAGCCGTTAAGCGGCCAGAGCCAGCCGCACCGCGTACGCCGCTGGAGTCGCCATGCTGCGCCTTCAGCACCGGCGTTTCACACTCCCCGCCAAATACCCACTTCTTCATCAGCACCGGCACGGTCCGATAGAGACGATCCACATTGCTCATCCCACCACCCAGTACAATGACATCGGGATCGATCAGGTTCACCACCTGCGCCAGCGATTTTGCCAGCCGCAGCTCATAGCGGCTCATCGCCAGTTTCGGCGATCGGATCCTGCTGCGCCAGCAGCGAGACGATCTCCGCACCTTTGCGATGCACGCCGCTCAGCCGCTGATAGTCGATACCAAAACCGGTGCCTGAAACAAAGGTCTCGATGCAGCCCTGCTGACCGCAATAACAGGGCACTTCCTGACGGTAGCGCAGCTCATCCTCATCCATCCCGGCAGCGGATGTGGCCCCACTCACCGGCATTGCCGTTGCCGCCGATGCGCGACTCACCATTGATCGCGACACCGGCGCCCGATCCGGTGCCGATGATCACGGCAAACACCAGCGACTTTCCGGCACCGGCACACCGTCGAATCGCTTCCGACACCGCCAGGCAGTTGGCGTCGTTGGCGATACGCACTTCCCGGTTCAGCGCCTGCGCCAGATCTTTATCCAGCGGCTGGCCGTTGAGCCTGTTGTTGGCATTTTTTACCCGCTTACTGTAGGGCGAAACGTGCCGGAATACCGAGACCCACCGTGCCGGTTTCGCCGGTTTTCTGCTCCGCCAGCGTGACCAGATCGACAATCGCCTGGACCGTTGCTGATAGTCATCACGCGGGGTATTCACCCGGTGGCGGAACAGCTCCTCTCCCTTATCCGACAATGCGATCACTTCTGTCTTGGTGCCACCCAGATCTATGCCTATGCGCAAGATTACGTCCTCGTTATTCGTTCAGGTGAGAGATACAGTAAAAGGCGTCTGCCGAAAGGCATGAAACCACTCCGATGTTTCGCTATCATGCGCGCTGACTCTCGCAGACTTGTGCGCCCGATCGCGCCACGGTAAGGAATCCCGATGTTGTGGTTTAAAAATATGATGGTTTATCGTCTGAATCGTGACATTCCGCTGTCCGCAGATGATATGGAAAAGCAGCTCGACGCCTTCACGTTTTCACCGTGTGGCAGTCAGGATATGAGCAAGACCGCTGGGTCTCGCCGATGGGCAACCGCAGCGATGCTGACCCATGAAAACAAAGGCCAGATTGTGATTTGCGCTCGCAAAGAGGAGAAAATCCTGCCTTCGCCGGTGGTGAAACAGGCGCTGGAAGCGAAAATCGACAAGCTGGAATCTGAGCAGAGCCGCAAGCTCAAGAAGACCGAAAAAGATTCGCTGAAAGATGAAGTGCTGCACAGCCTGCTGCCGCGCGCCTTCAGCCGTTCAGCCAGACCTACCTCGGATCGACACGGTCAACAACCTGATTATGGTTGACTGTGCAAGCACTAAAAAAGCGGAAGATACCCTGGCGCTGCTGCGTAAAGCCTGGGCTCACTGCCGGTGGTGCCGCTGACGCTGGAAAGCCCGATGAACTGACCCTGACCGAATGGGTGCGTTCGGGTGACGTTCCAGCGGTTTCGCCCTGATGGATGAAGCGGAGCTGAAAGCGCTGCTGGAAGATGGCGGCGTTATCCGCTGCAAGAAACAGGATCTGGTGTGTGATGAGATCGCTAACCACATCGAAGCGGGCAAGCTGGTAACCAAACTGGCGCTTGACTGGCAAAGAGCGCATTCAGTTTATGCTGGCCGATGACGGTTCAATCAAACGCCTGAAGTTCAGCGACACGCTGCGCGACCAGAACGACGATATGACCGCGAAGATTTTGCACAGCGCTTTGATGCGGACTTTATTCTGATGACCAGCGACTGGCCGCACTGACCAGCAATCTGGTAGAAGCGTTGGGCGGCGAAGCCCAGCGTTAATCAGTCACCGGCAGATCATCCTGACAAACGATATTCGTCAAAAAATGGCCGCTAGCGGTAATGCTGGTCAGTTGAGATTAGATTTGTAAAAGGCTGTCACGGTTCAAACGTGGCAGCTTTTTTCCGGGCGAGCGAGCCGCATGCGGGCCACGCACCTCTGCTGCTGCCGGGCCGTCCTCGCGCCGCTCACGCGGTACCTTCGGCTTTGACGTCGTGCCGACGAACCGTTTCGGGGATCGGCCTCTCTGGCCGGCCCCGAACTGTCCACGCTTCCCGGCGTGGACTTCTGGCCCGTCGTCACGCCTCAGCGCTGTGGATAGCCCTTTCAGCAGCAGAGGCGCGCTGGCGTCCACTCTCGTGCCCTTTTTAAACAATACACACTGAAGTTTCAGAGCAGGCCGGTGCCGGGCAGGGGCAGGCAATCCACAGCGCTGAACGATGAGTCTGCCAGGAGAGCCCGCAGGACGCGGGCGAAAGGCGGGCGGCACAGGATGTGCCATCCCCGGCGGTCCGTCAGGCAGGCGAATGAAGTGAAGGAACCGCGCAGCGGCGCGAGGACCGCCAGCCCCTGCCCGGCACCAGACTGCGTTATCACCTGTCGCTTAACTGACTGGCATTACCGCTAAGCGGCCATGTTTTTAATCTTTCAGGTAACGGCAGAGATAGGAACTTGGCTCCCAACCTGCAGATGAATTCGCTGTGACCCCACATTAAACACCGACCCGCTTCAAACCATTCCACTCGGTTTCACCTGGCAGTAATACCTTAAGCGAGCCGCTGACCACGGTCATCTCCTCCGCTGGCCGGTACCGATGTGTATTCACCTTCAGCATTACGCCCACGCTGGCGCGGCCGGTGCGCGCACTGTCAAAACCGATAGATTTAACTTTTCCGTCAAATACTCACTTACGTTGAGCATAATAGTTTCTCCAGAGCACATGTTTGTGTCTGGCAGTGTAGAAGGGAACCCGCGATCTGTCACGCGAAATGATGGCCGTTTGTGATCTCTTCCCTCAGGGAAGCAACTCCGCCGCCAGGCGCGCCACCAGCTTGATTAGAGAGCAGAACCGGTACGCCCAGCCGCTGCTGCAACCATATCCGATGCTGCTGGTGATACCCCATGCAGTCGAGCACCACCAGCGCTGCGCCCTGCGCTTTCAGACTGTTTGCAGCATCGGCGAAGGTTGCCTGATTCGCCCTGATAGGGACTGGCGACCGCAAAGCAGGGCTGCGCAGGCAGTTGCTGCCACTTACCAGCCTGCTCAACAATCTGCTCCTCAACCGGCACGACAATGCCGACCCGCTGCTGCTGCACCATGGCGCAGATGAGCGGTGGAATGAGGCGATCCGGCTCCAGCAGTAGCGCACGCTGGGTGCGGAGCCTGCTGAATTCACCGGTGCAGAGCAGCAGAATTGTCGCATAGCCCGCCTGCTCCAGCGCACTGATTTTGCGCTGCAATCCCTGCTCCACTTTCGACGCCGCCAGCCGCACCTGTTCGCCACTCTGCAGCCGCGACACCAGAACCCGGTCGCCCGCGCTGGCGCAAAGTGTGTGGCAATCTCTGCGACGCTGAGTCCATCCAGTAAACCGGCGTGATCGGTCATCGCATCCGGCAGATGCTGCGCAGCAGCGGCAGAATATCGCTGCGCGGAGACTGGCCGATAGTCAGCGTTACCAGTGGTTTCGTCGTCATCTTAGTGATTCCGGTGACGCAGATGCGCCAGGCTGCCATAGAGCGAAATCAGCCGCGCATACTCTTCGGCGTCGTAGAAGACAGGTTCCCACCAAACTCCTTGGCCACCTCAATGGCAAACTTCGCCGCTGCCGCAATGTCCACTTCATGGCTGGCGCCGGTCCGCGCCCGGCACCACCGACTCGGCAGTGATCGCCACCCCCAATACCGGCACATCCGTGGCGTAGAAGGTTGCAGAATGCTGTTGAGGGTGATAACCCCATTGCCGTAAGGCGTAATATCCTGCGTGGTGATGGGAAGGTCACCGCCGGACGGCCGCTGGTCATCTCCATGATGCGCAGCAGATCCTCCGAAACCCGCAGGATGTAGCCTCTTTCACCGCGGCGACAGGGCAAGCCTTTGTGGTTGATAATGCGGTTACCTTTGGTGGTGTCGATTGACAGAATCGCATCCACACCCGCCACCACTTCATTATCATTCATGGTGACATCGTCAATCGGCGAGTCCATGAAATCGACCGGCAGATGCGGCCGTGTTGGTGCATCCGGGCAGATATGGGTGGTAATGATGACGTCGCCATCGAGCCTGTCGCCTTTGCTCTGCATCTGCGCCAGTTTAAGCGCGCTCCACGGCCGCGATTCGCGCCATCCGCATCGACACCATGCCGATACGGCCAGGACGAGCGCCGATGCCACCAAGGCGACCAATAATCCCCAGCGTCGGTGCACTGCCACCGCCTGATTTGCCCTGCGTCCCCGGGATATCAATGCGCACAAAATCGGTGCGGCCTTTGGGACCGGAGACACGAGTAAAGCGTGCATCAACATCAGGATACGCCGCGAAGAGATCTACCACCCTGCTGACCGTCAATGTGGCGCTATCCAGTAACTCAAAAACCGCCAGGGTCTGCTGCAAACTCATGCTTTATCCTTTTATTTCTTGCTGCTGCTGGCAAACAGCGATGAAAGAAGCTGTAGAGGGCATCACCAGCAATAAAGCCTGCGCCATCACCTCCATAGGCGATCGGCCCCGCTCGCCCCAGATCCGGATGATTCAATACGTAAGGCGATCCTACCACTACTGCCCAGCCCGCCATGGCGTTTATATTAATAAACCGGTGGCGGCAGCACGCCCAGCTGGCGTTTTGGTCCGCCGATCAACTGGATAATCGCACCCGGAATTGCCCACATCAGCAGATTCCGGCGATACCTGGCTCAGCACCCGCCTGAATGGTTTTGGCATACACCCGCGCTACAGGCGGCAGCAGGTTGTCAGCA
>JANAVB010004976.1:0-62402 GCA_029216955.1 Iris pallida
TGATTCCTCCAAGCGACGTGAACCAAGGGTATCGTCTGGTTCCTCAGCACCTTCTCTGTCGATCTAGAATCTCTACGGCTGTTCTGGATAACTAAGAGTAGGGCCCACCTCGACCTCGGAATGATCCAGTACATGGCTGGGATCTGCCATATACAGTCTCAACTGCGACACGTGAAATACATTGTGGACTTCTCTAATGCAGGTGGCAAGTCCAGTCTGTATGACACATCACCGACTCTTCCGTTGATAACAAAAGGTCGATGAAGCACGGACTAAGCTTTCCACCTCCACCAAAGCGAATAGTGCCTTGTGTCGAAGATATCCTCAGGAACACCAGATCTCCAATCTAGCACAATATGGTCTCCAACTTAACTATAACAATCACATGATCAAACAAAATCATAAAACAACAAAATCCTAATCCTAAGTCTAAGCTGTACCTCAAACTCCAAAGGTCTCTGGTGGCTATCGGCCCAATACCGTTGTCTGTCCTGTGCCACGGGAAGTCGATCTCTGATGAGCTTTACCTTCTCGGCTACGTCCACAACCATCTCAGGTCCCAATAAAGCTTGCTCTCCAACGTCATCCCAAGACAAAGGAGTACGACATCTACGCCCGTATAACGCCTCGAATGGTGACATCTTAATGTTGGCCTTGAAACTGTAGTTGTATGCAAACTCTATCAAGTACAAATGATCCTCCTAGGAACCTTCAAAATCTATGACACAAGTCCACAGCATGTCCTCGGGTGTCTAAATAGTCCTTTCTGACTGTCCATACATCTGCGGATGGTATGTAATACTAAACTTAAGCTGAGTGCCCAAACTAGTATGCAGAATCTGCTAGAAATGGGAAGTAAAGCGACTATCTCGATCCGAGACAATGCTCACCGAAACTCCATGAAGTCTGACAATCTGACACACGTACATCTCTTCTAGTTTCTCCGTAGACAAACCTACTTTGAATGGCAAAAAAGGGCTGATTTGGTCAACCTGTCTACGATAACCCAAATTGCATCTTTTCCTCCTGGTGTACGTAGCAATCCTGAAACAAAGTCCATCATAATGTGCTCCCACTTCCACTCCGGAATGGACAATAGCTGTAACAGTCCTCCTGGTCTCTGTCTCTCTGCCTTTACCTGCTGACAGATCAAACATCTGGCTACGAAGCGTGCTACCTCCCGCTTCATCCCATACCACCATACATGCTCCTTCAGATCCCTATAAATCTTGTTGGCACCTGGATGCATAAAGTACTGAGAATGGTGGACCTCCTACATAACCTGCTCCCGAAGGTCTCCACTAGGCACACACTGTCTGGAATCGTGCCTCAATACGCTATCCTCTGCAATGATAAACTCATTCGTAAGTCCTGCTCGAACTGCTGTCGAATACACCGCAGAGCAACATCGTCGAACTGAGTCGACTTAATTCTTTTCATCAAGTCTGATTGAATCTGTAGTCCCCACATCTGCATATCAACTCTCGGTACTATCACCTCGATCTCTAGGCTATCTAGATCTCCTAACAAGTGACGGTCTACCGTTAAACACATAGCTATCGGATACCTACTCAGGTATCAACAACTACGTTTACCTTCCCTGGATGATACTACAACAAAATGTCGAAGTCATTTATCAACTCTAACCATCTCCTTTGTCTCATGTTGAGCTCCTTCTATGTAAATACATACTTCAAGCTCTTGTGGTCTGTGAAGATCTCCACACGCTCTCCATATAGATAGTGCTTTCACAACTTAAGAGCAAAGATAACTGCCGCCAACTCCAAGTCATGGGTAGGGTAGTTCTTCTCATGCGGACGTAATTGCCTGGATGCATAGGCAAATACCTTCCCATGCTACTGCAAGACATAACCCAGACCCTTCCCTGAGGCGTCACTGTAGATAGTGAACCCGCCTGATCTTGATCGTAATGTCAGAATCGGGGATGTCATCAGCCGCTTTTCAACTCATCAAAAGTGACCTGACACTCCTTTAACCAGATAAACTTTGCGTCCGTTCGGGTCAGCCTAGTCAATGGCTCTGCAACCCGGAAGAAATCTTGAACAAACCTCTTGTAGTAGCCGACCAATCCCAGGAAACTCCTGGTCTCTACAACTGAACTTGGAGCGGTCCACGCCTCAATTGCTCTGATCTTCTTCGGGTCGACTGAGATCCCATCCCCGGTCACAACATGACCTAGAAAATCAACTTGATACAGCAAGAACTCACACTTCGAGAGCTTGCCATAAAGCTCATCCTTCATGAGAGTCTTCAGAACCACTCTCAAGTGCTCCTCATGCTCCTCTGGGGTCTTCGAGTACACGAAGATGTCGTCGATGAACACCACCACGAACTTGTCCAACTACTGGTGGAACACCTTATTCATCAGGTTCATGAACATTGCCTGGGCGTTAGTTAACCTAAGCGGCATCACCATGAACTCAAACTGGCCATACCATGTCCTGAATGCTGTCTTTGGAATGTTCTTTTTTTTTCACCTTCACTTGATGGTAACCTGACCTTAGATCAATTTTGGAAAATACCCTCGCTCCGTTCAACTGATCGAACAGATCATCGACCCTCGACAGCGGGTACTTTTTTTGATCATGAGACTGTTGAGAGCCCTGTAGTAGATACACATCCGTATCGACCTATCCTTCTTCGGCACAAAGAGTACCGATGTACCCCACGGTGAAGAACTCGATCGGATGAAACCTTTGTTCTGTATCTCATCCACCTGCTTCTTCAACTCCACTAGCTCGTTATTGTTCACTCTATAGACATGTTGAGATATCGGCTCTGTGCTGGACACCAAATCTATAGAGAACTCCACATCTCTGTCCGGAGGTAACCCTGGCAACTCCTCTAAAAATACATCCATGAACTCAGCTATCAATGGATGTGGCCTGCTCTGCTGCTCTACTGAAACTCCACAGAAAACTCCCTGCTCTGCTCCGCCTTTCGTCTGGTGAACTCGAACTCTGGCTTTCCTGGCACTCTGAAAAGAACTCTACCACAACGATAATCTATACTGGCATGGTGCCCTGCTCAACCAATCCATCACGAGTACAATATCGTAGTTCGGTAATGGTATTACGAGCAGACTCGCATCTAGTTCTCGGCCTCCCAAAAGTACTATTCGATCCTTGCAAATATCACGGACGAGGATGATACCACCCCCAGTCATGATCTTGCAAGTCCTAGGCAACGATTCAGAAGAAAGATGGTGTCTAATAGTAAATAATACAGACACAAAGCTATGGGTAGCTCCCGAATCAAACAAAGCAAATACAGGAAAAGAGTCAAGGAGAACAGAACCTATGATCAGATCTCCTACTGCCTCTGCATCTTCGGCTGACATGGTGAAAGATCGTCCCTGCTGACCTCATCGGGCCTGCTGTTGGTGCTAAATAAACTTACGCTGCTGAGTCTGCAATGGTCCCTTCTGCTGTCCTGCCGGAGCCTTGGCTCCTGCTCCCTGAGCTGTACGTCCCGAAGATAAGGGACAGTCCCTTAGCTGGTGTTTCGCTGATCCACAAAGTAGGCACTTGCCTAGCCTCTTCCTACAGTCGTTCCACCCATGCCCTAGCTTTTGAAGAAGGTACAACTGATGGCTTGCTGCTGTCTAAGTGCCTGATGTATCTGCCTCTGCTGAAAAGGGCACACGACCCTGACTCTGGAACTGCTGCTGCTGGAATGGCTTCTGCTGATGCTGCTGCTGAAAATGGGGCCTCTTGGCTGGGCCTCTACAGCCACCGCCTTCGTGGGTATCACGACCTCTCTTCAACTTCAGTTCAAGGTCGTCCTCTGCTGCCATAGCTCCCGACAAAATCTTCTCAAAGGTACCATCTCTGTCACTCTTGGTCAAGGACTTGACTTCCTGACCAAGCCCTTCCTGAACTTCTTAGCCTTTGCCGTCTCGCTTAAGCCCTCAACGAATTTGCCCAGGCGGCAGAACTCTCTGGCATACTTGTAGTGCCCCATTCCGCTCAGTCAATCGGAGGAATTGAAACGTCGACGGCGTTCGGACTTAGCCTTGCAACGGCTTGATCAGAGGCATCGTTCGGTCGAGGCGACTGCTCGCTCAGGTGAGATAGTTTTGGTACTTACCTCATCTTAGCCTTCACATAATAATTCGCATGTTTTTAACTTGCACAAGTAGGCTTGATAATAAAATAAGACGAATCCACATAGCTAAGGGAATAATCTCGACGGGTCGAATTGAGTTAGAATATGGAAAGGTCCAACGGTTGGCTTAGAGTTGGTGCATGGCGTGCTTTGAAAATGACACTCGATCCTTCGTCATGTGGCTTGGGAGAAGGAAAGTTGGTTGAGTAGGTGAAGTTATGACGTAGCCTAAGTTATAGGCGTCGCCCACATGAATGCTTCATAAAGCATGCACGGTCCCATCGTCCAAGGCTTGGTATAGCCTTGATTTGCCCATGAGTTAAGCGCGTTGAACTGATTGTGACCTAAGTCTAGGAACCCAATGACTTGGTCGTTCGAAGTCGAATGCGTGCACGACATGTTTCCATGATGCAAGGCTTGACACAGTCTTTGCTCGTCATGTTGTTGTAAAGTTAAGTAAGGCAAGGACTATCAAATAAGCGTTCATGAGTTGAATAGTCCCACGATCCCAAGGCCCGTTGTATAAAGTATGACTCGGGCGGTAGTGTACATAGAACACGGTTGGCATTAAGGCACGATGCACGAACTTAGTGTTTAAAGCACGAGCTACGGTTGATTTAAAGTGAGTTTGAAAAAAAAAAGGGCTATCAAATAGTTATTCCTAAGTTGAGTAAAAAAGATATTGCATCAAGGGAGAAGGCTCGCGACTGTGGGTCGCCGAGGGATCTCAAGGATAGAAGTCTTGAACTTGGTTTTGAAAGTGAGGGTGACACTTAAAGAAAGATGACTGTGTGAGACGTCAGTTGAGTCGAGTCTTGCATGGCCATGGACAACTTATCGACAAGGACAATGTTTCCTCGAGCGGCAACCCGGGGCCACGGGTCCAAATCGCCCTAGGAGGAAACTGGGTATAGTCGTGCATAAGGTTTTAGCACGGGTTAAGCGGGTGCTTGCAACGGAGCTAGCTACTTGCGTTGAAAGGACCCCGATTAACAAAGCTATACGTCGCAGGATAGCTTGTTATGCTAGTGGCTAATTCATATAGATGTCGGCAGAATAGCGGCTATCCGCATGTATGCCTTTGGATTGAGTCGAGTTGAATATGTGTACAGTTAGAACATAAAGTTTGGGCCTAAGATTAGGTTTCAACATAGGCGTCGTACTTCGGCACGAGATGGGGCGTCAAGTCTTAAGTTGTTGGATAGAGTCGCATAAGTTGGCTTGAGTCGTTGGAGTTTAAGTCAGGAAACCGTCGTAAGGCAAATTTGGTTGAGTGACACTAAGTTCACAAGTCTCGATTGGGTAAGTTGGTGACCAAGGTAGCAAGGGCCACGAGGCGGCGATGTGGTTTAGTCTCATTGAAATGCGAGGCACAGGCTCAATATGGTTTTGTAGCACTATCACGTAGAAATGGAGTCTCATCGCGTAGTTACGTCTTTGATTTTAAGCCGTAAGGCAAACACGACTTGATAGGTTAACATTATCGATACGAGAAGGGTCTAATGGCAAGATATATGTTAACGTTGTTGTTGCAAGCACGGGATGGTCTAGAGGCACAAAATAGGCCAAGACGTCTGTCCTAAAACTGATCCTAAGGCAAGAGTAGGAAGACAATTATAAAAGGACTATGTTGCACGAAGTAAATCAAACGTGTTGGTTTTGTATGGGTGGACGAGGAGATCATTCCACGAGTACAGTTGAGTACTGTCACCCACATAGTTTTTGTGTGCAGGCACAGGTAGAAGCTCGTGGCACGGAGCTCGCTTGGATGTGTCGAGGCACGGAGTTCCTTGGCGATTCGAAGCGTGCAGCCGCATGGAGTTAAGACTTATACGGGACATAATGTATGGACGTCGCCTTCCGAAGCTTTCCCTGGCTCAAGTATTGTATCGAGCGATAAGAGAGAGCGGAGTGAACTTGTAATATGAGATAAGTGAGCTCGAGAGACTTGTAATCTTGGCCTTGCGCCCCATTGTAACCTTTGTTTCAATATTAATATAGAGCTTCTTTGAATAACTTATGTTTGTTCTAAATTTTTGCTGCATGTTCAATATCTCTGCTTGGGACTTCTGTGCGACGACCCCGTCGCAGCCGCTGAAATCGGCCGTTATAGAACCCGCCTTGCACGAGCGCAACCTAGGCTCGTGAGGTATCACGCCTTAGCGAGGGCGATCGCTCCTACGGGAGCGGGGCGTGACATAATGGTATCAGAGCACGGCTTTACGTCCTTGGACTGTCGATTGAATTCTTTAACTCCGTTGTTTCCGCAAAACTCTGAAGTATTGCTTCCGTAAAGTTGATATCGTTGGTGCGCTCTCTCTCGAATGTCCCACGGATGTCCATACAATAAGTCTATCTATTTTGCAAAATATAGGAGAACAATTTTTGATAAGAAACAAAAAGATGGTTTGCGTAAGCACGGTTGGCTAAGTCGGGCTGGACACATACACCAAAGTTGCGTCGACATTAAAAGAGTTGAGGGCAGGATTTGTAATATTTCGAGTATGAAATGAGTTGGACCCGATTGAGTAAATGGGATGACTATCGATACGGGTACTATCGAGCGACTATAACATCGGTACGATATAGATGAGCGTGCTTGAAGTTTAAGGAAATCGTTCGGACGAAAATTAAGGAAATAAATTGTGTATCGAATGATAAGTAAAGAATTTGTTGAATGACTTCATCCCGGAGTGGTGTATGCGATAGTCTCAGGGATGTCGATCGATCGAATGAGGATGTGGGGTGTCAATGAGTCTATCAGCAAGCATCGCGTGTATGCAAAGCCGTAGATTGAGTATCATTGAATAAGTGTAGTCTTGAGATTTGACGAGTCGATTCGAACGATGTAGAAATTGATGTGCATGGAACGTGCACGAAATTGAGGATTGTGCAAGTATGAAATGCGAAGATGATTGAGTAGATAAATCAAATCGAGGAAAACTTAAAGTGTAGCGAACGGATGACTTGATAAAGGAAATCGATAAGTGGATCATATAGAAAAAGTTAGTACGACAGGTTGATAGGGTGCACGAATGGTTTAATTTTGAAGCTACGCAATGACTCTAAGGATTGGATTGAATGTTGCTCGATGATTTGAGTTAGCAAAAGAATGATACAAATTGAGGAAATATATTGGTCGATGACTTAAGATAGACGGGTAAATGATACGCAAATATGGGTTTGAGGAAATTGATGTTGTGAACGATTCGAGGGATAATAATCTAACTTGAATTTGAACGTCGAAGAAATTATCCAGTCGGACGGTAGCATCATTCGTACGACTCGGACTTGGTTGCAAAGGAAGATCGTCAGGTTACGCATATCGTCGATGGTATTGAGGTGTATCAAAGATCGATAAGCGATAACTCGGGGTACTCTGACTCGGAGAATGACGATCGTGCAAGTGTTATTATTCGGTTGGATGCTATACTTAGGATTTTGATTGAGATGAATGTTGGATGAAAATGATTGTGTCTTGATGATTGCGTTGACAACCACAACGTCGACGATGTTGTCTTGCGCGAGCGAAACTCTAGCCTCGCACATGAGTCGCGTCGGATTTGGGGTGATCGTTCTACGTGAGCGCTGACATGGTGATTCATATCGCAGAAACGATAATGACTCGGAAAATTAGGACGTGGCAATTTGGATTGCTTCGACTTGTTGGTTGATACGAAGGTAGATTCGAGGATTAGTCGGACTTGAGATTGACGATTGAATAATACTTGAGGATTGAGTAGGTCCAATCCACGTATCGAAAATGAACTAGTCTAGACGCAAACAAGAGTTACGTCCCGATGAAGATGATTATCCCGCGGGAGCGTGCATGGTGATTCATGCCTACCGTAGAAAATCTGGCTCGCGTGAGATCGGGTGCAACATATTGTTAAGTTAGACGACCTCGTGATCGATTACGTGAATTGGGATGATTGACTTAGGAAATATGAAATGTGAATCATGGTTTAGCGATGAATTATGTCGTAGCGTGCTTGACTTGGAAGGATTGATAGGCGGAGTATGTCGAACATGTTCGAAGAGATAGACTATGTGAAATGGCTTGATGAACAAGTGATTTTGATATGTCAAAGAATTGGTTGAGACATGAGTTATCGTAGGATGGCTTTGCTGAAAAACTTAGACCCCATACGACACATATTGGGATGTGTGTAGGAAAATCTATGCTCGAAGTTAGAAATCGGAGTGATATGAGCTTGGGTTGAAAACCCCATACTATCAACTTGGTTTGACCTTAGGATGGGGTCAGTGTTGATATTACTGTTTGGGAACTATGATTCCAGTACTGACGGATGACTTTAGCCAAAAGACATAGCCTAGCGATTAGGCAGACGTCCCGGTGTGGAGCGATAGGAATTATGGAAGCACCACTCATGAAGCTCGGTTGACATGCACGTATATCAGGGATGCCCAAATATATGCACAATCCGACACGAATGAGGGCAGATTCTCTTTCACGAGGCTTGGTTAAAATGCATGTATTTTGGGGACGCCTGGAATATGTGCACGATCCAAACTAAGTGATACATTGAATCAAGTGAGACTTGATAAATGAAAAAGTGTCAAGGATTTAGGAATAGAGTTTTAAAAGAAATGTGACGGTAGTACGAGCGTGGCTCGGATTGAGGAAACGCATAGGAGTGGTGCGTGCGAGAGTCCTTGAATGTTGAGTAAAGTAATAAGTCGATAAGTGTACTCAGTTAGTTTCGAGGACGAAACTTTTTCTAAGTGGTGTATGATGCAGTGCCTCGTCCCGCTCAGTCAATCGGAGGAATCGAAATGCCGACGGCGTTCGGACTTAGCCTTGCAACGGCTTGATCGGAGGCATCGCTCGGTCGAGGCGACCGCTCGCTTATGTGGGGTAGTTTCGGTGAACTTGTCTCATCTTAGCCTTCACATAATAATTCACATGTTTTCAACTTGCACAAGTAGGCTTGATAATAAAATAAGACGAATCCACACAGCTAAGGGAATAATCCCGACGGGTCGAATTGAGTTAGAATATGGAAAGGTCCAACGGTTGGCTTAGAGTTGGTGCATGGCGTGCTTTGAAAATGACACTCGATCCTTCGTCATGTGGCTTGGGAGAAGGAAAGTTGGTTGAGTAGGCAAAGTTATGACGTAGCCTAAGTTATAGGCGTCGCCCGCATGAATGCTTCATAAAGAATGTACGGTCCCGTCGTCCAAGGCTTGGCATAGCCTTGATTTGCCCATGAGTTAAGTGCGTTGAACAGATTGTGACCTAAGTCTAGGAACCCAATGACTTGGTCATTCGAAGTCGAATACGTGCACGACACGTTTCCATGATGCAAGGCTTGACGCAGTCTTTGCTGGTCAAGTTGTTGCAAAGTTAAGTAAGGCAAGGACTATCCAATAGGCGTTCATGAGTTGAATAGTCCCGCGATCCCAAGGCCCGTTGTATAAAGTACGACTCGGGTGGTAGTGTACGTAGAACACGGTTGGCATTAAGGCACGATGCACGGACTTAGTGTTTAAGGCACGAGCCACGGTTGATTTAAAGTGAGTTTGAAAAAAAAGGGCTATCAAATAGTCATTCCTAAGTTGAGTAAAAAGGATATTGCATCAAGGGAGAAGGCTCGCGACCGTGGGTCGCCGAGGGATCTCAAGGATAGAAGTCTTGAACTTGGTTTTGAAAGAGAGGGTGACACTGAAAGAAAGATGATTGTGTGAGATGTCAGTTGAGTCGAGTCTTGCATGGCCATGGACAACTTGTCAACAAGGGCGATGTTTCTTCGAACGGCAACCCGGGGCCACGGGACCGACTCGGCCTAGGAGGAAATAGGGTATAGTCGTGCATAAGGTTTTAGCACGGGTTAAGCGGGGGCTTGCAACGAAGCTAACTACTTGCGTTGAAAGGACCCTGATTAACAAAGCTATACGTCGCAGGATAGCTTGTTATGCTAGTGGCTAAGTTCATATAGATGTCGGCGGAATAGCGGCTATCCGCGTGTATGCCTTTGGATTGAGTCGAATTGAATGTGTGTACAGTTAGAACACAACGTTTGGGCCTAAGATTGGGTTTCAACATAGGCATCGTGCTTCGGCACGAGATGGGGCGTCAAGTCTTAAGTTGTTGGATAGAGTCGCATAAGTTGGCTTGAGTTGTTGGAGTTTAAGTCAGGAAACCGTCGTAAGGCAAAGTTGGTTGAGTGACATTAAGTTCACAAGTCTCGATTGGGTAAGTTGGTGACCAAGGTAGCAAGGGCCGCGAGATGGCGATGTAGTTTAGTCTCGCTGAAATGTGATGCACGGCCTCAATATGGTTTTGTAGCACGGTCACATAGAAATGGAGTCTCATCGCGTAGTTGCGTCTCTGATTTTAAGCCGTAAGGCAAACACGACTTGATAGGTTAACGTTGTTGGTACGAGAAGAGTCTAATGGTAAGATATATGTTAACGTTGTTGTTGCAAGCACGGGATGGTCTAGAGGCACAAAATAGGCCAAGGCGTCTGTCCTAAAACTGATCCTAAGGCAAGAGTAGGAAAACAATCATAAAAGGACTATGTTGCACGAAGTAAATCAAACGTGTTGGTTTTGTATGGGTGGGAGAGGAGCTCATTCTACCAGTACAGTTGAGTACTAACACCCACATAGTTTTCATGTGCAGGCACAGGTAGAAGCTCGTGGCGCGGAGCTTGCTTGGATGCGTCGAGACACGGAGTTCCTTGGCGATTCGAAGCGTACGGCCGCATAGAGTTAAGACTTATACGGGATATAGTGTGTGGACATCGCCTTCTGAAGCTTCCGCTGGCTCAAGCATTGTATCGAGATATGAGAGAGAGCAGAGTAAACTTGTAATATGAGAAAAGTGAGCTCGAGAGACTTGTAATCTTGGCCTTGTGCCCCATTGTAACCTTTGTTTCAATATCAATAAAGAGCTTCTATGAATAACTTGTATTTGTTCTAAATTTCTGCTGCATGTTCAATGTCTCTGCTTGGAACTTCTGTGCGACGACCCCGTCGCAGCAACTGAAATCAGCCGTTATGGAACCCGCCTTGCACGAGTGCAACCTAGGCTCGCACGGCATCACGCCTTAGCGAGGACGATCGCTCGTACGGGAGCGGGGCGTGACAATACTCCTCTACTGTCTGGTTTTCCTGAACCAGGTTCTCGATCTGCGTCTCCAAGACGCCAAGTGCTGTGTCGGGGAAGAACTTCTCCTTGAAGAGCTTATTGAAAGCTCTCCATGTTTGCCCCTCTGTACCAACTCTGAGGTCGGTCTGGTACTATATGCGGGCAAGATCCTGCATCTGGCTGCCCGCTGCCTCTATCTGAATCCCAGCCAGTATCTGCACGAGGCAAAAGATCTCCTCTATATGCTCGATCCAGTCGTCGGCATATAGGATACCCTTAGTACCCTTGAAGTCTCGCGGCCGCATCTTCTGAAAGTTCTGAATGCCCGGGGTCTGCGGCTGGTACTGCTATATCTGCCCTCCTTGCGGCTGGGCAGTCACCTTCTCTATTGCTACCATGGCCAGCTGAAGGTCATTGTTAATGCCCTGCCTCATATCATTCGACTGGTATCGCTGAGCCTCCATCATCTACTGAAAGAGAGCAAAAAACTGCGTCATGTCAACTGTCCCCTAAGGCGGTGGCGGTAGCATCTTCTGAATACCCAGGGTAGTCCTCGGAACAAGTGGAGGAACATCCCAAAAAGCTGCAGATGCTTCCATATGAGCAGGAATAAGAGGTATTGTGGTCCCAATATCTTCCTGGACTGGACGAGAAGTGGCAGACCTCTCAGTAGAGTCTGCTGCTGCAGAGCGATGAGATCGTGTTTGCACCATCCTGGAGACAGATCAAACAAGAATCAATTACTGAGAAAGAAACGATATAACCAAAGGAGGACAGTTTATTTCAAACTAAGGCAATTAGTAGCAAGAATTAGATAAGAGTTTTTTCTAATATGAATGAGTACCTTAAACTTATATTCTATATCCTACTGCAGGCTGTAGTGATACTCTAGTTAGAGTACCACTACAAAATCGTACTAGTTGCGACTCTCTCGACCTACATGAGACACCACTAAAAATGAGTCACGACTCGCACCCAGTGTAGGGGTACGAGAAGTGGGTACGTCCAGCCTATGCCGCAGTGTCGACTGTAGAACGTTGTCCTAGGTCACAACATCTAACAAAATATAATTGTACCTATACAATGATATACTCTCCAAAAGGAGGATAATATAGAAGGTACAACTCAATCACAGAACCTAAGATGAAAATAAAGGGATAAAAAGATGGATAATAATCTCAACAGAGAACTACAACTGAAAGTTAATAAGTTTGGATGTTTAAACAACATCAAAATCCAAATAACTGAAGTACATCTCAAAGACTAAACATCTAAATAAAGATAACTAGTCTAGCAGTCTAATCTAGACAATGTGCAAGTCCTCAGCAACTGTTGGATCCTCCTGAGGGCCCAAGTCACCGATGTCATCTAAGCCAGCTCCATAGTAATTAGGGCAGAATACCTCCTCATCCTCTTTAATATTTTCAACGGATCCAATCAGGACAGAAACGAATACATATCTCTCACGCAGTTCATATTATGACAGGAAATGTAAAGCATGCTATAGAATAAAGTACATAAAAACTGTAAGAATGAACATGAAGAAGAAGAGAGAATTTGATAACAGAAAATATTTAGGTATGGTAATAGAGAACTGTAAGTGACTAGTGAGTTAGAGTACAAGATAAACATGTAAACGACTTGATTGTACATGATTACACTACAGAGTTTGCACATGATTACACTACTTTAAAATTGTTCATATGACTACTTCTACTCCTCCGTACCCTAATCAATACACAAGGATCTGGACAGGTTATGTTATTGTACATGAAAGTTTATATATGAAACTCATGAGATCATGAGAGAACATGAGAGCACATGAGTGTACATGAATAATAAGAGTCCATAAAATACATAATGTTCGTGAAAAGCACATGATAAGATATATCTGATGCACCCAAGGGGGATAACATCTCATGTAAAGATCCATATAGTACTAATCCGTGATAACAAAGTGTCAGCATCAAGTAAATTAGTCTATAACAAGAATATAATTTCTAACAAGTATAAAACGGTCAGAGAATATACTCGCCTGATATCCCGAATGTCTAATGAGAATATGAGTCCGAACTGGAGTATCTGAGTCCTATTTAGAGCAACCACAGGTTACAAAGTGTCCAACATGAATTTAGAGAAATTTACAATGCATTCTAAATGATTCTCAGTCATTCTAGGTCAAAGTCAACTCTGGTCAACCCTGGTCAACCATTCTGGTCAACTAGGTCAACCATGGTCAACCATTCTGGTCAACAAGGTCAACCTTAAGCCAACTAGTCCATTATTCCAAGTTTAGGTCAAACTTGAGTTATATCATCATTTTAAGTTCATTTGGGTCAAGTTTAGATTATGTTTCATCCAAAGTTGACTTTTGTCAACTTGGTCAACTTGTTAGTCAACTATGCCAAGTTAGGCCTATTGGGTCAATTCTAAACTATCTCACCAACCATAGGCTAATATCCTATATCAAAATCAAATATATTCATTCAAGTCAATATGTAACATATATATATATATATATATATATATATATATATATATATATATATATATATATATATATATATATATATATATATATATCAAATGAGTGAAAGCAAGTGTGTGTATGTTGTGTTGTGTAAGGGTGTAGACTAAATCTCAGAAACTGAGATTGAACTCAAGTTCAATCTCAAAACAAAACCAAAAATCAAGTCTCAACTTATCAACCTACACTAACATTCAATAGTACATATATATATATATATATTTTATATATATATATATATATATATATATATATATATATATATATATATATATATATATATATATATATATATATATATATACACACATATACCAATACCTATAATCAATAGCCTACAACACTCAATACATGTCATATCCATATATATAGGTTTTCCAACTTTCATACATATATATATATATATATATATATATATATATATATATATATATATATATATATATACATATATATATATATATACATATACAACTGAAATCTCCTAATGTATCTCAGAAAATTGAGAACGCAACCCATATTACTAACCTATATACTATACCTTATAATTTCCAACCCTCACATGTATGTATATCAACCCACATACCCTCAAAAGAAACTGAACTCAATAGGTATCTCAGAAATCTAATTCAAAACTAAATATCAGTGTCAAACTCAGAAATCTGAGTTGAACACAAAATCAATTCTCAAATATCAAAAAAACCAATTCAATATCAAAAACCTATATACTACACAAACCCAACTCAAAACCTAAAATCCGAAATACACATCTAAAACTCATGAAACTTGACAAACACAAAGGTGTACACATGTGTGTGATGCTCGTGTCCTCACAGAGTCGAACCCGTGTCCATATCGTGTCCAAATAGTGCGTATCGCACAGGCGCGTACACGTGTATAGGAAAATCCTCGTGGGCATATTTCGTGCTCGATAGAACACCACATGCAACACAAGGAGCCTTGTGCTCGTGCACATAGCTAGTTGGGGTCTAGGTCTAGGTGTACACCACCCTGACATGCGTCCACTAGTGTCCACGCGTCACACGAACAGCGTGTCGGAAAGGGTTGTGCGCGCGTGCACGGTGTCAGCCGAGTCAGTACAGGCGCGATAACTTCGCGCACACTCAACGAAATCTCATAAAATTTTGGGAGCATGTGGGCACAGGTTGCCCCCACATGTCCACAAAATTTCATGCCAAGCCGTACCGTATCCATCGAGTTATGACACTCGAAATGCAGGACAGTGCACGGGCTATGCACGGGATCTCGTGCTACGTTCCCGTGTCCGATTTGTACACCAAAAATGTGTCAAATCGAGATCCGTCTTCACAGAACTTGTTTCAAATATAAACATCAACAAATTCATGAAAACAGAATCGAAAAATATGAACTTTCGATTCTAAGAGGCATTTTATCGAACACGTGTTCTAATATACCGACACGCGTCTGATACGCCTACCAAACAGATACAAAATCCTCCCAAACTACATCTATAGTTCCAGGACACCTAGATGGATGCATCTATGAAGACAAATCAGAATTTACCAGGCTTTATAGGGGTTTACCTATTGAGAGTCAATATCTCAATAAAATGAGCCTCTAAACGTCCCGATGCCGATTTCCTCCGGTCCAAAGCCTTCGATTTCTAGCTAGCAAGTCTCCAGAAAGTTCCTCTCCTCCAAGATCACAATGTACTTCGTTTGGTCTGATTTGGATGAGAAATGAGGAAAAGAGGCTATTGGAAGGGAATGGAAATTTCTAAGGTTATGAGAAAGCTTGACGGCTACTATACTATAACACATATAGGGGGGCTGCTGTTGTGGCCGGCTAGGGGTGATGCTAGGGTTAGGTTAGGGTTTAGGATGGGCCATAATACAAATAAAGTCCAAAAGGAGTACATTAGCAAAAAGGCCAAAAAGCTATAAATTAAATAGCTTAAAAGTAACTTAAATTGTTTCCAAATTAGGACTAAGCTCTAACTGAAATTCTAATTAGCTAAGTAAGTCTCTAATCACATGATTAGTCTTCTAATCAAGGTTAACTAAGGTTAAACCATCTGCTAATACCAAGAGCACCAATCAATAACTACAACACCAATCAAATTAATAATAAAATAATAAAAATTCAAAATATCACAGAATTACTAAAATACCCCTAATCTAGAAAAGTGGTAGTGACATAGGACATGAGAGGGGTGTTCTAGGTCTTCAAAGAAATTTATTGGAATGTTAAAAGTACTGGAAAGAGGTGGTTGTGGCGGCTAGGGATTCCTTGTGGCCGACGGCTTCAAAGGGATAGGGGGTCGGGTTTTTGTGTAGGGGAGCAGTATGGCCGACCACTTAAGAGGTTTTATATGTAAGGTTTGATAGGATTTAGGGTTTGGAAGGTTTTGGATTTTGTTTGAACTAATTTTGTTAAGGTTTGACCCTCCATAACGTAGTTACAGTAATAGGTGCACATAGGTTTCCATATTTAGATAAGTTGTTTAATTAAGTCAAAGATGCAAGGATTTATGGCACATGGCTGCACTTAATTTGAATTAAATCAATATAATATAGTTCCACTATGGGTTGGCAACCTACGATGGTCCCCACTAAGTTGGGTTGACTAGGGTTAAGTCCCAAAAATAATTCTAATTGATTCTAATACCGAAATTGCACTATATGGATCATATGTGCCATTTAAAAATAATTAGCATATAGGAGCTCAATTGAGTAGCACATCAATGGCATGTGCATAGTAGGCTCAAAATGGGTCAAAACCATATATTGGGTCAAATGATTTGGATCGGAGTTGGACATTAATGCCTATTTGGAAAACTAGTCAAATTTTACGATAGAGACTAAAATGACTATTTTAACCCTAAATTTGTACATAAAAAAATATAGCACAAGAAGACATGTTTGGATGGGACATGATATAATAAACTGAAGTTGGACTTGTCTAGAATCTAAATATGGAATTAGATTTGAGAAATTGATAATTATTGTGTTTCAAAAATCAAAGCTATGGTAAAGTACTACTATAGTCATTATTGACTTTAAAATATAATTTAATATTAAATATCCATATAAAATAATTAAAAATATTATCAAAAAATTAGGGGGCTTATAACCTACCCACCTTAAAAAAAATTATCTTCGAAATTAAAATAATACTAATATGCAAAAATCTATTACGCAAGATTAAATAAGCTAAAACTTACCAAAATTTGCAAATAGATGGAAATATCGCCCTCAAATGGAATCTTCTTACTCCCAAATAGATTCTTCTAGAGAATGGTGCTTCCATGCAACCCGAACCAATCTAATCATCTGTCCTCTATGCGTCTTCTCGCTAGTATCCAATATTCCAACTGACTGCTCTTCGTATATTAAACTGGGTCCCACTGTGATCTCAGAATGATCGACCACATGACTGGAGTCAGTTACATACCTCCTCAACTATGAGACATGAACTACATCATTCACTCCCTCTAGAGATGGGGGTAATGTAAGACGAAATGCCACTTATCCAATACGCTATCTAATATCGAAATGTTACTAATCTATAGGTAAGGCTTCTAATTTGGCTATTAAATATCTAACTATGACTAACCATGGAGATAGAAAGATCACAATCCCTTCTAACTCTATCAATCCTTAAAATCTATACTATATTCCTATAAGTTACATCACTAACTTCTATAGTAGTTCAATTAGCGATCCACCCCTTCTTCTTATAATCAATCTATAAAATCCTTACAAGCATGCCTAGCCATTGATTACTATCAGCGGGGTAAAGGTCGAGACTGAACTAGACAACCACATAAACCTATTTGTCATCCTTATAGTCCTGGACTTTTATAGATCATTTTAAGGCTAGTATTACCATGCATAGAGATGGTCGTCTTTTCTAACCCATATCTTCTTACTCTATTCATATATCATCATAATAATAATTTCTCTATTACTTCTATCATAGGCCCTATCTTATGCAAAAGATAGCAGAATTTGATCTAATGATTCTATGGTTGCTTGTTAGGGTTTAGGCTTTATACTGAACCATATTTTAGCTTATTCCTTGGGCAAGGATCTATGAAATTCTACCCACCTTAACTATTTACCTAGTCCTTTAATCATGTATTCCTATCTTCTTCAAATAAAAAAATTTATACAATAATGGTTCTATATAGACTTAGGTCCAGCCTTAAATACAAGACTTACCAAGCCATTCTATTCATACCAAAAGTCTCTAATCTATCATAGCTGGTTGGGCAGGTGTAGGAATGCCTATCAATTAACTAAGAGTGATTTTCTACAAACTAAAACTCCTATAAAATATATTGCCACCGTTATAGTTGGTCTTTCTTACATAATTGTTCTACCCTACTCATACATACCTTTGATAATTACCCTCCTACGAAATATTTTACCAATATAATTTCTATCATACGATAAAATATAATCAAAGTTACCATGACTAGTCCGGGTACTAATGGATTGGGCTGCAAACGAGCCAAGCCGAGCCAAGCTTTTGTAAGCTTGAGCTTGGCTTGACTATAATTAATCGAGCTCAAACTCGAGCTCGAGCTTGATAAAATTTTCATTTTAGAGCTTAATCTTGGCTCGAGCTTGTTTATATTAAGCTTAAGCTTGGCTTGGTTTGAGCTCGAGCTTGGCTTGATAAGCAAGCTTGATTCAAGCTTGATAAGCCCAAAATCGAGCTCGTTGAGCTTGATCTCAAGCTTAACGAGCTCGATTTCAATTTAGTTAGGTTTGAATTCAAGTACATATAATATTAACAATTTATTTATAAAAATTTAATTAAAAAAGTTCCTTAATATCAATTATTAAGGACATATAAATATATAATACACACAAATATATATATATATATATATATATATATATATATATATATATATATATATATATATATATTTATAATACACACAAATATATATATATATATATATATATATATATATATATATATATATATATATATATATATATATATATATATTAAAAAAACCATTACCTTTATTGAAAAAAGAGGGTAATGAGTACATCCGACCTCATAGTAACAAAAATAAAGAAAGGAAATACAAGAAAAATACTACTCTAAAGCCCAATGCGGAATAGGCGGAGGATGATGGCAGCCCGAAAGTGACTTCCGAAACTGACGCTTCACCTCCCGAACCAAGAAATCCGAACCAACACTACGCCCCTCGTAGCGATGCTTATTCCGGTTCTTCCAAAGCACCCAAATGATCGCCCCGGCCAATGATCTCCGATGATGACTGCCCTGGCCCCACCACCACCTTTGAAGAAAGGCTAGAAAGTCTCTATGCATCCGTGCCTTGAAGAAACCCGAAAGACAGACCAAACCATCCTAGCAAGATCCCCGTGGAAGAAAATATGCTGAAGGGTCTCCTCATTCCCATCCTGGCAGCAATGACACCTGGAAGCCAAATGGAAACCAATCTTTTGAATGTTGTCATCAGTGGGTAGCCGGTTGTGACAAACCCGCCACATCAGAATGCTCCACTTCGCCAGAATATACTTGCCCCATATATTAGAAAATAAAGAAGATGTAGGATGGGAAATCAGACAAAACCTCCAAGCCGAGGCAAGCGAGAAAGATCCTTTTCGCTCTCCCCAAACCAAAGAATCAGGAGCCGAAGAGCAAGACAGATTCTCCACTCTGAGCCGCCTCGCTGCCTCTACCCCAAACTACTCCAAGAACATAGGCAAATCCCATCCAGCGTCTGTCCAAAACAAATGGATACCCGGACCACCATTGTCAGAGTTCCTCGCCCTAGAATCTCGGATCTTTCTTCCCCTATCCGATAGAGCCCTCACAGTCACCGTTCGATGATGAAGAACCACCCTCCTCCCGGCCAATCTGGCCGACCTCCGAAGCTCTCCGGTGCCACCATCCAACAGAGCCCGCCCCGAGACAGACGCCTCCATCTCTTGGTTTTGCCGTCGCACCCGAATCCGTCCCCCCGTTCCGCGCCTGGTCCCAGCTGCCACTCCCTCATCTGACGGAATAGCAACGCTACCCAACCGAGGGCCCCCCGGGAGCCAATATTCGCACCTTGCTGAGCCCTCACCACGCCCAAGTCTGAAAGAGATATGCGGTTCCGCCAATTTCCTCCCCCGCAAAATCCGTCGCCAAATATGGGAGCACTTGGAAGTCATAAATGCATCACATGGATGACGCTTACAAAAATATTTTGATTTAAGGAGCTCCACCCAAAGGCCCTTTCCATGCCGCAACTTCTACCATAACTTCATAGAAAAGGCATCCATAATATCATTCAGACACTTGATCCCAAGGCCTCCTTCGGACTTAGTCCGAGTGACGAACCGCCACGCAAGCCAACTCCTCTTAGCAACCCCATCCTTGCTACCCCAGAAGAAAGCCGCAAACATTCTCTCAATCGCCCTGAGAACGGCCCGAGGTGGGCAACATGCTGCCAACAAATACATAGGGATAGATGAAAGAACATTCTTAATAAGGACCAGCTTACCCCCAGGAGAAAGTATCTTGTTCTGCCATTCCGTCAGCTTCGAACGGATTTTATCCAGCAAATAGCTAAACATCCCCGCATTCCGTCTCCCGCATGTTAACGGGCAGCCCAAATAAGTAAACGGCACAGAACCGGTGCAGAACCCAAAAAGAGTAGAAATAGTCCGAGCACGGTCCTCAGCCAAGGGGGTCGCAGTATAAAAGGCGGATTTGGAATAATTAATCTTCTGACCAGATATAGCCTCATAGCGATGTAATACCTGCTGAAGAGCACGCAATCCAGCAATATCCCCCGAAGTAAATATAAGAACATCATTCGCATATGCCAAGTACGAGATACGCGGTCCCCCAATAGGAGTATGAAATAAAGTTCTCCTATTTGAGTCTTGAAGCAGCTTGAGGTTCCGAGAAAGCACTTCCGCAGCAATAATGAAGAGAGCCGGGGAGAGAGGGTCCCCCTGATGGATCCCTCTAGACGTCGGGAAGAAATCAGTAGGGGCTCCATTAAGAAGAACCGCATACCGGGTGTCCGCCAGGAGACGATAAATAAGATCACAGAAAACCTTATTAAAGCCAAATCTCCGAAGAACCCGCAGGAGGAAGTGCCAACAGACTCTGTCATAGGCCTTCTGCATGTCAAGCTTTATTGCAACATTTCCACCATGATTCGATTCTCTCATAGAAGCCACCATGTCCTGAGCAATGATGATATTGTCAACAATCTCTCTCCCCTTAACAAAAGCACTTTGCTCTGGAGAAATAATTTTGGAAAGAAATTCTCGCAACCTGCAAGCAATAATCTTGGAAATTATCTTGTTACAGAAATTGCAAAGACTAATAGGACGAAAATCAGATAGATTCCTCGGGTGCTCGACTTTGGGGATAAGAAATAAGAAAGTATCAGAAATGGAAACCGGAAGGCGTACACCCAAGAAAAATGAGCCAATGGCTTCCTCCACGTCATCAACGATAATATCCCAACAAAATGAGAAAAATCTTCCAGAAAATCCATCTGGCCCGGCGCTACTAGCCGGGTCCATTCCCCGAACAATCTCTAACAGCTCCGCTCTATCTGGACAACGAACAAGCTCAGAGTTGTCCTCCACAGAAATGAGGCTAGGAATGACATCGAGGAAGGCATCCTCGTCTGAAATAGGCTCAGCCCTGAACAACTTAGAGAAGAATACTGAAGCCTCCGTCGCCACCTCCGCAATAGAACCTGTTTCTGATCCATCAGGCCGAATAATTTTCTGAATACCCGCCTTTCTTTGCCTGCTCCTGGTGCACTCATGGAAAAATCGAGTATTCTTATCCCCTTCCAGGTCCCATCACAATCCGGCTTTTTGTTTCCAGAAAGACTCCTCGACTTGGACCTTTTGTTTCAATCTGGCTACGGCCTCCATCCAGGAAGCCCTTCCCCTCTCCGAAGGATGAAGCTCATAATCCTGCTCCGCCGCCAAGGCAGCATCCTCGGCCAGACGGACCTCCTGAAAAACGTCTCCGAAAGTAACTCTACTCCATCCAGCCAGAATATGCCCCATCGTCCTCAAACGCATGCCCAACCGCTCAAGCGCATCATAATGCCAGCATGAATTCCACGCCCGAGCAACCACCGTAAGAAAATCCGGATGAGATGTCCAAAAGTCGAGAAAACGGAAGCCTCGACGCTGAGGAGAGGAAGCTGGCTGGCAGGATATCAATAAAGAAGAATGATCAGATTCTGCCCGATTAAGATGCTCACAAGAGACTTGGACACCATCCAGCCAACTACCCGTCGCGAGTACCCTATCAAGGCGGGATCCCTGCTGATCAGCCCCCAACTGACCATTCACCCAAGTATAAATGCTACCTCTGAAACCAACATCGGAGAGCCCGGCAGCCAACTGAAAGTCGAGAAAGTCCGCGATGGCCCTCGTGTTCGGAGGCCGACCCCCAAATTTTTCATCCGGAGAAGCAATAATATTGAAATCCCCACCCACCGCCCAGGGCATACCGATGTCCCTGGCTTGGACGTCCAAAAGGTGCCGCCACATACGCCCCCTCCTCTCTCGTGTCCCTGCACCATAAACAACAGACAACCGCACCGGATCCGAAAAACAGCTCAAAAAAAGCTGCACCGTGATAGCTTGATCACAAGAATCAATACATTGGATCCCAAGACCCGACTTGCATAGTAACCAAATATTACCCTTATCATTGCAAAAGCTAGCATCAAAACCCAACCTCAGTTGATAAGAAAGAAGCTTAGAGGATATCACCTTGGGTTCAATAATAGCAAGAACCTGAATAGAGTTGGTCCGACACAAGGACCTGAGACGACATATAGTAGATCTGTTCGCCGTCCCCCAAACATTCCAAATAAGGAATTTAACCATGGACCCTCTTGGGGTCCCGCCTAACCCAGGAAGCATATGATCGAAGAAGTCGATCCGACTGAGGTGCCAACGACTTCCTTCGCCTACCAGCCGCCTTTTTGAAGGGTACCATCTGCCAGCCATCTTCACGACCCTCAAAAAAGGAGGTGGAAGATCTCGTCTCAGGCAATAAAATAATATCATCTCCCGAAGAAGGGTTATAACCCCAATCGGAGATAGAGCATGGGCGGGCTCCTCCCACACTACCAAGCTGCGATCTTCAGAGTCAGAGTCAGCCGCTATAACTCCCTGTCCCAGCTGACTGTGGATAATAATAGGTAGGTCCGGTAAAACAATAGGCCCAACACCACGCTTAGGCCCCATCTGCCCATCCAAACTAGAGCCCGGAGCACTACGTCCCTCCTGCATGGGCCTCCCGTCATTCGACCATAAAGCCAGCTGGCCCGAAGAAGACTCCCCCACGTGCCAGGAAGGCGGAACGGAACTCGCACAAATATCATCACTCCCGCGCAATCCGGGCTGCGTGGTCCCTCTGCTATCATCACGCCCCTGGATGCGCCTCCACACCTGCCGTGTCCCCTTCCCCTTCTCACGCCTCGATCTTCGCCTCCGACGACCCCTGCTAATCCCACGGCCACCCACCGAGCCGTCTTCCACTCGCGCTACGCCTGAAGAAGAAGTGATGGGGTTGGGCGGTCCGTCGGCTATATCCACCGATGGTCGCGCTACGCCCGAAGAAGAAGCGACGGGGTTAGGCGGTCCGTCTGCTACATCCACTGATGGCGTCTCCAATTAGGGACGACCACAAGCACTCTCAATGTGACCATGATGGCCGCAAGAAATACAGTATAGAGGAGTCCTCTCATAAACAACCGGCTGCGAATGAACGCCGTCAGGAAGTTGGAAGAAAACCTCTTGTTGAAGAGGTTTACTGACGTCCACTTCGACCAAGACCCTGGCTACCTCCGGCCTAGAGAATGAAGCCGTAGCCCGGTCCGTAAAGAGCGGAGTGCCGAGACCAGATGCAATGGAGAGAACCGCATTAGTATCAAACATGCAGTGGGGAAGCCCAGGGAAGGCAACCCAGATAGGAACACGTGGATCCTCTCTCATCGGCGAAAAGTCTACCGACGACCTGAATAACACCATCGGAACCCGACCAACGAACCAACAGTCCTTAGATCGAAGCCGAAGAAAGTCACTCTCGACATGAGGCCGTATAAGAACATGACGATCATCAATGGCCTTCACTTCAATCATCCCCCTGAAACTCCTCGAATTAAAATCCTTCCTAATTGCCTCAATTGGGAGTCTCCGCCGAGCGAACTTACCAATAAGATCCAACCCACACGGCGCCATGAGAGCCACCATATCCGTCGGCGAGAAGACGACCACCTTCCTGCCATCAGACTCAATGGCTGGTTTGAAATCCACTCTCGACACACCACCCGTCGATGTCGACGCGGGTCCGCCCACCACCGTAGCAAAGGACCGCATCGTACCACCCGTTCCTCCGCCTACCACCTTCGTCTGAGTCGCCACCGTTGCCGGAGAGCGGACATCGCTTTGGACGATGCCCCTCCTCGCAGCCGGGTCAGCCCCTAGCCCGTCGCCGCCCTCGGGAAGGCCATGAGGGATGCCAAGGGGGACGGAGCGTCCCGCCGGCGTCGGGCGGAGCCTCCCGCCAGTACCCGAATGGATGAGACCGCCCCCCGCAGCCGGGTCGCCCCCTCGGCCATCTCCCCCCGACGTACGAAGGCCAGGAGGAGCGGACCCTCCCGCCGACGTACCACCAGAGGTGCGACACGTGCCACCAGAGACTCCCGCCGACGAGCCCGTGGCTCCCGTCGACGTGCCATCAGAGGGGCCGGAACCCCCCGCCGAACCAGGGGGAACGAGGTCCCCCCCTGTCATGACCCGATCCCAAATAATTAGGTCGAACCGGATCATGCCCAGCCTGCACCGTTGTTGAGATGGCGGCAGTAAGCTGTATCACTCATGCAGGTAAATAAACAACACAGTCTAATTGCCACAACTTTAATAATTCGAATAGTTTAAAACTTTTTACAATAAAATGAAAGATACATCTGAAATACACTATTTTCCACAAATATCATGAATCACAAGAAGAAAAAAAATCTAGGCAACCAGCTCATCAGTCTCAAAATCATCGTCCTCTAGTTGGGACCTCGGGAAATATCGCGGAACAAAGGCTCATCAGTGATACCTAAAATGTTGGGTCTCCAGTCAGGAGGGAGCAAAGTACAATTCATGCTAATTTGACAATTAAAATAATAATAGAATCATGCACTTTTAAACAGTTTAGAAATGAACAGTTTTCTAGCAGTAAAATAGTGTGATTTGAATAGGCAATGAATATGACCGGCTTAGGTTTGTTACAGTTCAGATATGGCTTATCCCCGTGTGTATGAGGGGTAAGCTAATAGTTACAGTAGTTACAGTAGTTACAGTAGTTTGGATGTGGTCATACTTATTACACTACTCTCCCAGTCCCCAAACAGTTATAGTAGTTACAGTAGTTACAGTCAGTGCTCTCAGAGAGAGTTCCGTGTTGCATCGTGGTTTAAACTTGCAGTAAAGCGATTATTAAATAATTGTAAACTAACACAAAATGTACTTGCCTTGGTTTGACTGGATTTGAAAGGTTGAAGACTTCGAGATGGAAATTAGACTCGTCCTCGTAATCCTACATTCGAGAAGTTCGACTCAGAATCCAGGGTTACCAAGCTAACCATGCTAGTTGAAATCTCTAATTGTGTCCTAATCAATTTTAATCTTTATTAGTGCAATCACAAACAAAAACGCGATTATCGGTGCGTTGTAATTAATAACGAGGAAAAGATCATTTAACCTTGTATTTTGGAAAAACTCGTCGATACCAAATTAATTTGATTAAAACTTTGTATTTTCGTAATTATATATATAAAACTAAATTTCTTATTTTAATGAGAAATACATGATCATTTGTTAAATATTAAAACTTGCAAATTTTATTGTGAGAAATCTTTATTAATTTTTATATGAAAATAACTTTTATCAGATTTATTCGTACGCTACAAAAACTCGCAAAATCAGCAAATAACCAAAATCCTACACTACCAATTTACAAGCCACAGAACCAACAACCAGCAGGGCTTATGCCCATTACAATTTATTTACATAAATTGAAATAAGACAAAAACTGCCGTTAGTCCTAAACTTTAAATAAATTAAATATGAATAAAATTAAATGATAAAAATAAAGATAAAATAATTATTTATCGAGTCTCAGATATGGTCCAATCTTCAACTAGGCTAATGCCTCAACGTCCGGGCGAAGCCGGTTTCGTTTGCACTTAGCCGGGGCCCATTGACCAATACGGTTGTCGCCCAAAATCTAAATATTAAATAAAATTCCGAAATCCATTTTAAATTCATTTTTAAAAATATTCTTGAATTTACGGAAAAATCCGGCAGCATTTCCTCTATTTTTGGTCAACCCAAAAACTGGAAAATACGCCGATAATTTTCCTGCAAATCCCAAACCAGGGAAACCCAAAAAATATATATAAAGATAATCCACAACCAATCCACAGATTAATTCGGGACGACCCGAAATAATTTCGGAAGTCCGAATTCAACCAAAAACGTCATAGCACTATACCGGAAATATTCGGAAGCTAAAATATACCAAAATCCAATTCCCGAAAAGTTCCAGAAAAAACCAAACAATCAACAGGACCTTTTCGAAGGTTCCGAAAAATACGACGTCGCTAAAACCGAGGGAATCGGGGGGACCATTCTCATCATAGACAGTAGAGAAATAGGACGGGACAGGGGTTATACCTCGGGTTGCTCGGCTAGAGCTCTCAGATGATTAATAAAGAAGAGAAATGGAGTTCCGAACAGCAATACAAACCCGGGACAGCATCCAAACTGGAACTTAGCTCCTGGCCAGAAACGGAAAGCCACAGAACAGCGGATCGGTGCTCGGAACAGCAGTGGATAGCGAGCAACGCTGTCACGGGACCGCGGGAACAGCGGATCGGGGTCGGGATGGACCGAACAGCGGCATAGAAGACCCGGGAAGGCGGCCGGTCGGCCAGAGGGGTCCTCGGGAAGGGCGCTGGAAAGTCAGGGCGCGGCTCACGGGGCGCAGGGCGGCACGGCTGAGGGAGGCCGCGGGGACAACACGGGCGCCGGGGGTCGCTGCGCCAGGAAGGGGCGCACAGGGTTGCGGGGAAGCCGGCGCTGCCGGGGAGGCCGGAGGGGCGCGGCCAGGGAAGCCGGGTGGTGGCGGCTGGAGTGCGCCGACGGCGGGAGCCGGCTGCACGGAGGTTCGGCGTCGGGTTGGACGGTCAGGGCGGAGCTTGGCCGCGCGGCTCGCGGGTGCGGGGAGTTGTGAGGGAGAGGGGTTCTCGGGAAAAGGGGTTTGAGCTTGTGAACGAGAGAGAGAGAGATGTGATATTCTGTAGGGGGAAAGTTGGATTAGGGAGTTATAAGGGGTGAGGTGGTCGATGAGTTGTGGTAGTAGAGAAAGAAGTGGAAAGGACAGTACGTGGGAGAGGAATAGGTTTGGTCCTCTTGGACCAGATCCAATAGGGTTTATTAAATTTTTTTTAATAGTAAGAATTCATAATTAAGAAATAGGATTAGATCCAGGTCTGGGTTCGGGCTCGGGTCTGGGTCAACATCCAAAAGTTCATGTTTTTAATTTTTGAAATTTATTTTAACTCTCAAAAATAATATTAATAATAATAGCAATAAATATAATAATACTAATATTAATTATACTACAAAAATTGGGTTTCACACCCCCCCCACCGCCAGGTCGCCCCCATGGCCATCTCCGCCTCCCTCGTGAAGGCCAATGGAGGCGGCGCCTCCCTCCGACGAAACCGTGCCAGGGCGGACGCAACCTCCCGCCGAGGATCCAACGCCAGGGGGATGAAGCCCCCCGCCGGTGAAGACATCTGCAACAATCGGCTGGGACAGGAGCTCCGCAAACCGCGCAGCCCTAATCCGCTCTCATATATATATATATTATATATATATATATATATATATATATATATATATATATAATTTAACAAAAAAAAATAAACGAGCTTCTAAACAAGCTCCTAAACGAGCCAGCTCGTGAGCTCAAACGAGCCGAGTACTTCTAAGCTTATGCTTGGCTCGTTTATTAAACGAGCTCGAAAATGAAGCTTGAGCTCAGCTTGTTTACTAAATGAACCGAGCTCAAAGGAGCTTTTATCGAGCCTAGCTTCGAGTAGCTCGCGAACGGCTTGGCTCATTTGCAACCCTACTGATGGACACCTTGTTCATCAAACACATTATAGGAGGCGCATTCGTCGATCCAAAAAGCATCAACAATCTTGTAGTGGCCATGGCAAAATTTGAATGTTGTCTTTGGAGTATCCTCTTTCCGCACCATCACCTGATGGTATCCCGATCTCAATACCTTCGATCCTGGCATGTAGTTGAACAGGTCGATGGCAAAATATACTTCAAGTCATCAGAATGATATTGAGCTTCAAATGATTAATCTGTTTGGAGATGACAATCTTCGACTCATTTTAAAGTATAAACTATCTATCATGATTTTCTAAGAATGAGACTAGCTAACCTTTAAAGTCATGATCTAACTTAAGCTACATTAGAGGTCATATATCTCGATTCCAAGCAGTTCACGCACTTCTGTGGCTGGGATTTCCTACATATGTATACTATCATGATTTCTATATCCTTCAAATAAAAATTTTCTAAATGATATTGCAAACTTAAAATGTCTTTAAGGATTCTACAGTACCTTACCGAATCATCCTATCCATAATAAGATTTTTGAATTCTTTCAACTACGGTCCTTCATTGGGGTGATCGTATTCTATTTGAAAAACTGTATCTAACTTTAAAATTCTACCATATATTCTATCAGTCACTTCAATCAATATGATTGAGGAACATAACTTGCCTTCCTTACTAATCCTCACTTAAATCGTGTTATACCTCTAGCTCATCTCTGTATAACATTTCTATAGCATAGGTGGATGTAGAATGGGTGTAGCCAATTAACGATAGAATCTCTCGTTAGGGTTAAGCCTCCTATAAGAATTCTATTTTGTCAGTCCAATCTACTCGGTCTATCTAGTTGAGGCGTCTATCCAAACCCTTACTACCGTAGATAACTAATTCCTTTATAAAATACTTCTATCAACTACGTTCTATAAAACAATAGAATATAATCCAAATGGTTCACCAAACATGAGTATTCGTCCTTCCGAAATAGGAAAAGATGATAGTCCAAGACAACTTTAATTATGAGTTCCAAAGGCAATGGATAAAACAAAAGGATCTTCAAAGCAATTATGGGTTGAGATCCTAATACAATATCCTATTGCAGGTTTGTTCGACACAGTAACGTAACCGAAATAATATATTATGACATGCATGGGCTACCACAAAAATATGTAATACCCCAGTCCCAGATTATGTAGGACCATGAGTACATATACATGCCAGCTACGTATTGAGTGAACTCCAGCCTGGCTCGAATACGTATAAGTTGTCTTGGCGTTCAAATTCCATCTATCTATCATCTATAAATATATAAATCTCAATCCACAGGATAAGTAACATCAAGAATGAACAGTATATGTTATTGTCTATAACCTAATAACATATATATTCGATTAGACTCAAAAAACGATATGGGTCTACAAAACAAGACTAAATAGCAAAATATAAATAATGAATAAATATAAAAGTACGATAAAAAACCTGAGCCAGATACATCAATACCTCCACGATCAGCGGACTATCTCTGCATGACTAACTACCTGAAGAGATCACCAGGTCCTCAGGGGACATAGCAAGGTACATAATCAACATGCCAAGTAACAGATATATATAATACGATCTATGGTAAACTAATGTATCTGGTCTACATTCTATGCAAATGAAAACATGTACTGGAATATCAAACTTTGCCATTGAGGCTCACAATCCCCTCAGCGGGATATTGTCCCAAGCACCGTGTCATGGAACCAAGGGCAAACTAGAAGCACTGTCACGACCCGCACCCACTGTGAGGGTACGAGAGCGTAACAACGCCCAGCCTACGCCGCAGTATCGACGGTAGAACGCTGTTCTAGGTCATGAACTATAACTAACATAATATGAATACTCTCTATAAGGAGGCCAACACAGAGGTACAATCTCAATCACAATCTAGAGATAGAATATGGCACGATAAAATAGATAAGAGAATCCTCAACTGAGGTACAACAGAAAGAAATAACAAAGTCTCAACATCTCTAAAATATACAACTCTAAAAATAAAGACAACAACTAAACATAAAAAGAAGAACAATCTAAGCTATCTACACTATGCAAGGTATCATCCTGAGCAGCTGCCTGAACCTCCCCAGGGATCCAGGTCGCGAGTGTCAACTAGGCAAGCTCCAAGTAAGGGGTACAGGGTTCCTCATCATCCTCTGTAAAAATTTTAACAGGTCCAGTCAGGACGGGAGCGAGCACAGTACATCTCAACAGTTCATAGCAGGTTAGAAAATATAATCATGCAGTAAAGTAAGATATAGATACTGAAGGAAATGCAGTATGTAAACAGAGAGAGAACTTTAAAAAAATATCTACTATAAGTAAGAGCTACCAGTGACTAGTGATTTAGAATACAAAGTCGACATGTGAACGGCTTGATTGTACATGGCTATACTAAAGAGGCGTACATGGCTATTCTACTTTGGAATTGTTCACATGGCTATTTATACTCCCCCGTACCCCCAATTAATACACAAGGATCCAACCAGGTTATGTTATGATTCTATGTAACAGCCCCCAAAGGGTGGTAAGCCCCCAAAGGGTGATAAGCCCCCAAAGGGTGATATGCCCCAAAAGGGTGATATGCCCCCGAAGGGTGGTAAGCCCCCAAAGGGTGATATACCCCCGAAGGATGGTAAGCCCCCAAAGGGTGATATGCCCCCGAAGGGTGGTAAGCCCCCAAAGGGTGATATGCCCCCGAAGGGTGGTACATAGTAGTCCCATAAATAGGGATTCTGATAGACCCAATAAATGGAATATGGATTCAGAGAAGACTCTGTGATCATATAAGCATATGTCACAAGTGATCAAAGAACCAAAGAAGCATATGATACGCCATGTAAGTGAAACGCATAGAACATAGAGTACCCGATGCTCCTTGAAGGGGATAACATCTCAAGAAGGGATCCATATAGTACTAATCCGTGTGACCAACGTGACAGTATCAAGTAAAGTAATTTAATGTAGAAAATAATTCTAAGCAGGATATGAAATGATCAGAGAATGTACTCGTCTCGTATCTGAATGTCTGAAGTAAATGTACTGTCCGAGATGAGGTACCTGACTCCTAGTTAGAGCAACACAAGTCAAGATGTATACAAGGGATGATAAATGTAATCTACAATGCATTTGCATGCTGTCTAGGTCGAACTAGGCCAAAGTCAACTCTTGGTCAACTCTGGTCGACTACACTAGTCAAACTAGGTCAACTAGGTCAAGATTGACCCAAACAAGTCTAATAAGTCTCACTAGGCCTAACCAAGCCTAGTCTAGCAATCACACACCAATCACAAGTCATACTAGACTACCAACATACAATCATTGGTGTATTCATACCATACACATAGCCTTATGCCCTATAGTCCACATCACACACATTTCATATATTATATATATCTATCTATATACACATACATGTATATATCAATAGGAAATCTCTATTTATCATATTAACACATTTAGCCACATATATATATATATAGAGAGAGAGGGATAGAGGAGAGCATGTAATGTGTTCAGTGTCAAGCCAGAGTGTGACATGGTGTCATATATGTACATGGTGTATAGGTGAATTAGGGTGTCAAGGGTTAATAGAGGGTTAATGACAATGTGTGTGTATGTGTCAAACATATATATAAGTGTGTGTCTCAAAGTGAAGTGAAGTGTCATGAGTGAGTGTGTGAGAGGATGATGAAAACAGGGTGACAGGTTAAGGGTTGGTTTCAAGGGGGTTTTTAAGGACAGCCATGGGTCATATATATAGGGACTGAAATGGGCTGTGTAAGGACAGGAAAATAGTGTCCAGTTATCATTTCCATGTGTGTAGATTGGGTGTAGGTGTGTGAGTGAAATTATCAGGATATCAACAACCAGTTGACAGTCAAACAAACCAATCAATGTGAAACCTACTCCCATGTTTACAGATTTTAGTTTAAGGTTCTGTATTAGTAAAACATCTAATCAAGTTCATATTATAACAATGCATTAGAGGATCAATCCTAAATCAAACACCAAATCAAAACCTTCCAACCTTCATGTATCAAAACCTTTACTTTTTTGTATTAGTACTCAATGAAATAAAACCCAATCAATTTGATTCAAATCAATAATACCCAAATCAACCCATAAAGTGAACTGAACATTACAAAAAAAAAATGAAAGGACTGAGACATCATATCTCAGTTTTTAGGTTTTCACTTGAAGATACAATCTCAGTTAGAATGAGAAGAGGGAATCAATTCAGTTCAGGCTTCAATCCTAACAGTGAATATAATATATTCTCAAAAATGTAGGAAAGAGAAATACATTAAATTCTCAGGTTCTTAGAGAATATGTGGGACTGGAAGAGTGCAACAGTGTCCAATGTGCACTGTGGTGTGTCTCAGGATTATGTGTGTGTGTGTGTAGGAAACAGTGTCAATTAGAGTTCATATGTGATGTGTAAATCTCAGTTTGTGTGTGTGAATATACATCAGTAGAACAGTGCCAATGTGTTCAGATGTTTTCAATACTCTGGAATTGGTTCTCAGGAAACCTGAGAACCAATTCGACAGTTCATGAATCCATCCCAAATACTAACTTCGAAAATTCCTATTGGTTAATCATCAAACCAATTAACAATGTGAATCCAGCCACATTAATTCTGAAAATAATTCAATATATATAACATTCAAAACCCAATAGTTAAAACTCAGCCTTAACTAATCAGAAAATTTCAGGAAATTTTAATAATAGTAAACATGTATTAGTTTACTATTGGACAGCCCCAACCCGTATACAAATTCCATTTTAATCATAACATAACCAACATACATAGATGAAAACATGGTAAATAAATCATGGAAATTTGGTTTTGAAAGATATCTAACTCAGAAATCAGGAAACAGAGATTTGAAGTCCAGGAAATCACTCAAAACTGAACATGGGTATCAGAACATATGAAAACCCCATTTCGATTCCAAATTCATCTAAAAACCACAAGGATCATGTAATCTATTCCTTAAACATGTAGGTGAATTAATTTACTGATGTTTATCAACATATAAACCGGAAAACAAAATGATTTTCAGGAAAAAAAAACATATACATGCCACAGTGTATCAGTGAAGTATCATAGCTCAGGAAATTCAAGTTTTCGAATTCGAAAACACACCAAAATGATAAACCAAGGGTTGGTAAATGATGACATACACGTGAGGGTACATGAGAGTGCATTCGTGTCCCAGAACTGGACACGAATCGTGTCCAAACCATCAAATGAACTGTGTCTGCAAACAGTGCAACCTGGGCCTCGTACAGCCGTGTCGAGCATTCGTGCTCTCAACACAAGACGACACGTGTCTCGTGCTTGTGCACAGGGGTGCGCTTAGGGTAGGGCTAAGTACCTAGGGTCCTGCACCGTGTCCACAAGGTGTCTGCAGAGGACACGAACGCACGTTTGTGCGTGTCTGTGCTCGTGTACAGCTGCCTGCGCACGACAGCGCGTGTTAGTGCGGGCTCGATTTCTCTCTGGACACTCGACCAGATGTCCCCAAACTTTGGGGACATGCTGTCAGTGGTAGCCCCCAGGTTCGTGTCAATTTTTAGGTGTCCAAGGGTCCTACAAGTGGAGAACTAATGCTCGAGTAGCAGGGCACTGCCCTAAGGTTGCTGCGGGCGTGTTCGTGTCCGTTTTGGACACGGACACGACTCGAATTCGTGCTCAGTCCAGGGGGAAATTAGTAAACACATTAAAATCAATATTTTCATTCAAATACTTTTTCAAAAATTGCAATAAATTTCCTTTGTGATATTTTATCAAACACATGCATAGACACCTTGATACGTGTCCGATACGGACACCAAACGAACGCGAATTGACACAAAACCAATACCTACGGCTAGGGGACACCTAGGGCTTCCTATCCATGCAAAGAAAATGAAATTTGGTGAAGAGAATAGGGATTTACCTATATGTTAAAATTCCAATAAAAAGCTCCAAAAATAGGGGTTTCTCCTTGTTAGCCAAACTCTCCAAATTGCCCCAAGGCTGGAATTATCCTCCATGAACAGCAAGAGGGAGACAATTAGAATCTAATGCAAGTGGTTTGAGCCAAAAAGGAGTTAAAATGGAAAAGTTATGGATTGGGAAAGATGGCTATACCTCTTTCTCCAAGCTTGAGAAGAAAAACAATAAAAGAGGCAAGAACAAATGGAAGAGGCATTAAATAGGGTGTGGAACCCTAGGTTGGCTGCCATGGGCTGATTAGGGTGAGGGTTTGCTACATGGTGTGGGCCTATGGGCTTTAAGTCTCAAGTCATTAGTCATGACTTATGAAGTCATAAGCCATTCTAGCCGAATCAACTCCTAAACTCTCAAAACAAGTTCCCATGAGTTAAACCTCACTAACTTAGGTCAAACCAAGGTTAGTTAACCTAACCAAGTGGCCATAACCTAGGTTAGTCTCTAGGTTAGTCTCCTAGTCAACACTAGTCAAAGTCAACTATAGGCCCAAAATCAATTATACTAAAAATCTCTAAAAATCACTAAAAATCACATTAATTATAATAAATCTAAATAATAAATAATAATTCCAAATAATTCCCAAAATTACAAAAATGACTAGAATACCCTTCAATCTAGAAATGATAAATAAAATACCCTAATCACATAGCTAGGCTCTAGGGTTACACTAGCAAGACACCAAATCATAAGTCATAATTTAAAATAGTTTTTAAAATGATTAAAAATCAATAAAAATTATATAAAATTTTAAATACCATAATTAAATAAATTAAAATACAAAATTTCAAAATTACCCTCATCTGGAAAAACTGGGTATTACAATCACAAATGTCAAAGTTATAATACAGAGACAATGACACACTAGAATAAAATAGGCCAACTAGAAAAGTATATGATACTGCAGTCACATTCTCCCCACCACATGTCTAGAATCTAGCAAGTCCAGTCAATCAGAAACTATCTAGAAACAAGAACAATAAAATCTTTGTCAACTAATGTGAAGTCGTCACCATGAATAATCACATAAGCTCGCAACATGAATTTGTCGGTGTTAATGGACACGTCATAATACACGTATTGCCTAGTGTCAATACTCGGTGTCAATATTATGACATCAGCACCCGTCTTAGAAACGGACACTAAGTATCAACAATCCTATGACATGCTAGTGCTATCAAAATAAACAAAAAAATAAAGGAAACAATCCGTAACCAAGGCAAGGTACACTTGCCTGCAACCTCTGTTTGTGTGTACGTCTGATTAACTCCAACGTCCTCGTTGCTTCCGCCATATCCAACTACAATAATTATTCTATTATTACTAACTCTCTCTAACGACTTACCATATATGGACTTCCCATATATGATCCATAATAATATCTCTACACCAAACTAGTCATGACGTCTATACTACACAATATAACATATACAGTACCAAATCTTCCTATAAAGGTATTTTATTACTAACATAAAATATTAATTTAAATTTTGAAAAAAATTACAAATATTTTATATCATTATTTATACATTTTATTGGTAGAAAATCAAGTACACAAGTCCTAGGTTGATTCTACAATAATGTTCCTACACTAATGTGCTAAACCATATATTGGGTCAAATGACACATAAGGTCCAAAACCATATATTGGGTCAAATAATTTAGATCGGAGTTAGGCCTTAATTGCTATTTAGAAAACTAGTCAAATTTTACGGTTGAGACAAAAATGACTATTTTACCCCTAAAGTTGTACGTGAAAAATATAGCACAAGAGAACATGTTTGGATATGACATGATATATCAAACTGAAGATGGACTTGTCTAAAATTCAAATATGGAATTAGATTTGAGAAATTGATAATTGTTGTGCTTCAAAAATCAAAGCTACGGTATGTACTACTATAATCATTATTGACATTAAAATATAATCTAATATTATATATACATATAAAATAATTAACAATATTATCAAAAAACATATGGGGGCTTACAAGTTACCTATATATGCTACTCACAACTCCCACACACATCTCGTGGCACACCTGTGTCAAGGTTTCTGAAAATGCACTAAACAAGAGTAGTCCATTAACTCTAGGTCCATATGCATAATTTAAAGATAAGCAATAAAAATATTACTACATACCGCTCTTATACCATATATAACTTGGAAGCACAATAAAGTAAACCATAAACAGTTAACAGGGATGCAACTGGATGCATGAACTAGAAATAAAAAATAGTAGATATGTAGTAACTAAACAATAAATATGCAAAATATATATAAGCAGTAAATATGGCAAGATAACTTGCCTAGTGGTGGTACGATGATCTGACACATCCAATTTGTCCAATAGCCATGGTCAATGTGAAAGGGTCTGAATTCGTGAGAAATAGGAACTGCGATTAGTTATGATCAATGATGATAACAAAGAGAAAATTTTACTTAAGTAAATACATATACTATTTTTAGAAATATTTATAAGATTTGAAAACTAGATTTTTATAATTCAATTTTTTTTAGGTAAATACTTGAAAATCTAAAAATCGTTTTTAGGCTAGAACTCTAAGTTTGTAAAAGATAGAATTTTTCAGATAGAAGATCGATAGGATTTTTCAGGTAGAAAATCTATGTTTTATTAGTCAAAATAATGTCTAGGAAAATGCTTGAAAATTCAGAAATATTATTTTAGGGTTTAAAACTATATTTTGAAAATAGATGTAGGGTAAATTTCGAAAATACCATTTTTTTACTATAGGGACAATTTAGAAATATTGACTATAAATTTAACAACAATATTATAAGTAACAAAATGCTAATAATAATAATAATAATAATAATAATAATAATAATAATAATAATAATAGTATATATATTTATATAATACCAAATTTAAATAATACTTGTATCAAATATCTCGACTGCCTTAGTTTTACCATGATAAAATAATAAAAAATTATTATAACCTATTATTTCCTCTTTTCTGTTTTTCCCTATGTATTACTTTAGGGAAATAAAGAAGAGAGAAAGATTAGAGTCAGAGCAAGAACAAAAAAGGAAAGAAGAAGAAGTCAGAGAGAGAGAGTTCGAGAGGGAGAGAGAAGTGGGGAAACAGAGGGAGCAAAAGAGGAGGAGAGGGGTTACCTAGGTTTGTGCGGAGAAAGAGCTCTCCGTCTGGTCAGTGTAGTGGAGTGCGACGGATTTCGACGGTTGGTGGAGCGTCGACCGCTCGAGGGAGGAGCAGTGCTCGGCTATGGAGGAGGAGTGGGGAGTTTGGTCGAGCGTCTGTCGTCTCTGGGGAAGGAGCAGATCCAATCAGTGGACTTGGCACGGTGCTGACGTTCGCTGGTCGGGAAAGGCTGGCGCTCGAGGGGGGAATAAGATAGTGGCTGACCATGCGCACAGCAGGTGGAGGTCGACGACTGCGATGGCTGGTGGGGGAGGAGGTCGGAGAAGATGGTGATATTGGTGGTGGTGGTGGGCATTGGCCGCATAGGAGTTATGGTGGCGGTGATGGTGATGGCAATGGTGGTTTCCGGCGAGGATGGCCGGAGTTGGATCGGCCAAGGAGGCAGCCAGGACAATAGGCTAGGGTTTGGGGTTTGTGTCGAATGTGTCCTGCGTGACACGGAAGTTCATGAGTGAAACCGTGTCTGGGTGTGTCGGACATGGAGATGAAAAAAAATTGTACATGTAATTGATACAATATAGTGAAAAGACACCCGGGGTCGAACTCGAGGTCATCATGGCTGACACGATGAAGGTGGACACAAATAAAGTGCCCGGACACTTTTGGATGGATGGAAATTGGCTATGGAATTATTTAAGTTTCTAGGAAAACGAGCGAATGAACTTCTCCTTAAATAGGAGGTGGAGACTCCTAGTTAGATATGATTAGTAATCATTTAAATCCCCAATAGATAAATCTCACATTTAATTTAAATCCATTTAAAATTCTAATTTAATTAAATATAAACTCTAATTTAAATCACCACAAATATTTAAACATTAACATCAAATAAATTTAAATACTTTTTGATAAATTAAAAATAATTTCAAATAATTCTAAAGTCAAATTTTACAAATATACATT
Source organism: Iris pallida (assembly GCA_029216955.1). Classification (NCBI taxonomy): domain Eukaryota; kingdom Viridiplantae; phylum Streptophyta; class Magnoliopsida; order Asparagales; family Iridaceae; genus Iris; species Iris pallida. The sequence goes on from JANAVB010004976.1 coordinate 38,100, forward strand.
AATTTATTTCCATGTACATTGCATGAAAAATAATATATATTATTTACAAAAGAAAATATTATTTTCTAATATAGTACATTTATTTGTATAACAAATAAAATAGCATTTATATATTTATAAAATAAGGTTCGATAAAATCTGGTGTAACCCATTTTTGTAAAAATATTTACCTTATATTATTTTGAAATCAAATATTTATTTTCTATATTTATTAAAAATCTATAATAAAACTTTTGTATACAAATAAATAATACTTTGTATATACATATTTATACTCAAGATACGAATACTAGAAATAAGAATAAAATATCTATTGAAATTTTAGGGGGTTTACACCAAGCCATTAAGGCATCGTCAAAGTGATTTTTTTTTGTCTCTAGAATAATTATAACCCAATAGGCAACACCAAATGAAAGATAAACCAAAATCCAACCAATATACCTAAATCCTGAATTTTGTACCAGAACGGTATACCGCCGGTATAACGACGGTAGAATGTGGGAACAACATTTGCTTACAGGAAGTCCATGAGGACACAAACTTGATGTAGCGATATACTGATGGTAGAGCGTCTGGGTGCTTTTCGTTCAACATGAGTAAATGCTGCAACAGCTATAAAACTAGTCGTTACTAGGTAGAGCGGTATACCGCATGCATAGTAATAGCTTTATTTATAGAGGTTGTTTTGTGTTGTATAAAAGAATCCATTTTGCCCTCATTTGTCCACTTTTTTGGGACTCAAAATTTAAACCAAATAAAATTCTCTCCACATAAACAAGATCTTTCATTTGTTAAACTTATTTGAGACTTTTATTGAGTTGTAAAGTAAGAGCTTCAAATTGTTGTAAAATATCAAAATCATTTGTAAGCGGTTGAAGTCCGCAACCTTCGTATCAAAGCTTGTATAGAAGTTGGCGAATCCTTAGAATCAAAGATCGTGTGTAAGAAGTCGGCAAGACCTTCGTTTCAAAACTCGTAAGTGTAACTATTCCTATAATAGTAGATTAAAGCCAGAGTGTTACAGAACTTGAGTACCTCACGGAGGATGGATACATCGGGTGTCAGTGTTCTTTACTTATTTATAGCACATATTTCGAATTGACTATTTGCATTCTTAACTGTGCTTAATTATTCGTTAAGCTATGTTCAATGCACTTATTTTGATTTGATTATTTGCATTCTTAATTGTACTTGATTACTCTTTGAACCTCTATTCAAATCACCCCCAGGATGATTTCACTAAAAACATTGGGCCATGTTTTAGTATTCTCCAAATATGTCAAAAATCCATCGATATGAAGGATAACCTACCACTAGTATCCCGAGAACTATATTGGAAGAAACCTCTTTGTATGTACACTATTGTAAAAGCAAAATTTATCTTTAATAACAGCTCAACAACAGCTCATCTAGCATTATACTCAAAGACAAAAAGTATTCAATTATGGTATTTGGCTTCCAAAATATTTGGGTGATGTTATCTCTCATTATGTTGCATCTGATATGACAGTTGACATGACAAATTTTAACCCAAAAAATTAATGACCCATTTTTTTAATGTTAATGTTAATATTAATATTAATGTTAATTTTAATATTAATATTAAGGTTAATATTAATGTTAATTTTAATGTTGAGGTTAATCTTAATGTTAATTATCATGTTAATATAACATTAATTTTAATTTTAATTTTAAATTTTGTCATGTCAGCTGCCATGTCAGCAGTCATGTCATATGCCACGTAATGGGAGATGGTTTCACCCAAATTTTTGGGAGCCAAATAGCATTTTTGAAAAGTATTTTGGGAGCCTCCTCCTATGATGTTTAAACTTCTTGTCCAAGCCAAGTGTCAGTTATACACTAACTAGGTGCACTCATTTCAACTATTAAGATTATCATCACCTGACTATTGAGGCAACAAGAAGCACCACTGAAGATTTGAGTTCGAGGATCTCTCTCTTTGTGTTATCTTTCTAGTTACAGTTTAGCATGTTAATTTAAGAAAAGATTTATACACTAATAAATGAAACCAAGAAATGTCCAATACTATGTCAGACTGGATATTCTTGGGACATTATGCCAGAAACTTCTCAAACATACGCATACCGTTATCTAGTGTGCTTATGATTTTCAATACTTATCATGTACATTTCTTCATCGTTGTGAAACTACTCGGAACAATTTCATACACCTTTTCTCCAGATAGCTGTGTAGATCTAATTCTCTGCATATATTGGATTGGATTGACTAAGTAAACGAGTATCATATTGGAGTCCAGTCTGGATGTTGATGTGCAGGCAAGGATCAAACTCGGACCGAGTTCGGTCAGGGGTTCTGTCCGAGTTCTGTCGTTTTGTTTTGTATCATTGGGGCCGAACGATTTTTGGGTTTTAATCAGCAACGTTGGATTTGTTTGACGGTCAGATCGGATGGTGGGCTATTTTAAGACTTCTAATATAACATAAAATTGGTTTCTCATCCTATTTATATGGGTTGAGAGTGGAGATCAACACAAGATCATGTTGGTGTTTTTTTCCTTTGGACTAGAAAAGATAGTCCCACATCGGCTACACCAAATGATGAGTATCTTAATATAATGCATTGCTTGTGTTAAGGTGTGCACATGAGGTGTAGTGGGGCACAAGTTTGTGCCATGTGGGAGTATTTTCCTAGAAGGAAAAAGGATTAAATCCAACAAGGATGCAAGTTGATTTTTGTTGTGCGGACTCGGACACGGACTCCAGGATGTCTCGTGCATGCACGGGAGTGTTCGGGGGGTAGGCGTGGACTGGCACACTTCTATGCTGATTGTGGGATGATCTAAAATATCAAACTCTATTTTTGAGTATTGGTATTTTAGTCCCACATCGGATAGGAGAAGAGGTGAAGTCTCAACTCCACTCTATAAATAGAGCCCCTTGGCCTCCTTTGAAAGATGCACCAAGAAGAGAGTTGAGGGAGTCTGTTAAGTCCAGGAAGCCCGTTCAAGTCTCAAATATTGACTTACGAGCGTTCCAGAAGTTCTTCGTGAACTTGCTGGTACCTGGAAGCTGTTCGTGCTCGTGTGGGGCGAATAAAGCTTTGAGCAACGGTGGTTCATTCACCCCAGCATCTCATTCTCGCATGTCATCGCTGCTGTTGCCTTTTACAGTAACTTCTTTTTAGAAGCTCTACTGCCGATAGTTGCTTGCACAAAGTCTCTTTAGATTTTTTGTGTATTACGTAGAATCTTTTAGATCCTCGTAATTCAGAATCCTCCAGGATCTCTGTTGCACATCTTCTTTAAGGTGCTGCATTTGAAATGTTGTGTGTACAATTGTTTCAGTTTCAGAATTTTCTATCGAAAATTGTGTCTCGGCACTAATAATCTCAAAGCTTTATTGAGAAGATGGATAATTCTCGTGCTTCGCTCATCGATACCGGCTTTAACAAGTTGGAGAAATTCGATGGTGAACACTTCCAGATATGGAGACGAAAGGTCACTTTAAATCTTCAACTCGTGAATGTTGATCACGTGCTGTCAGAAGAAGAACCGATCGTTCCAACCACTGGATCTGCTGCGGCTGTGGCCGCTGCTACGACCAAGCAAGCGAAGTGGAAGAGAGAAAACAGTATATGCAAACTACTGATACTCAATTCCATGGAAGACTCTCTGGCAAAGTCCTACTCCAAGAAGACATCTGCCAAAGAGATATGGGACTCCTTGGGAAAGCTCTATGAAGATGACGAGAACCGGTCCAAGATCTTCATGGTAGAAAAATACCACAAGTGGACCTTCGAAGACGAGAAGGTGATGCTGCCCCAAGTGAAGGAGTTTCTGAAGTTGCGTCAGAAACTAGAAGACGAGAACATGCCCTTCGTCGACAAGTTTGTCGTTGGAGGGATCGTCGCGAAACTTCCTATAGAATGGAGCAACTTCTATGCAAGGATGCATCGAAAGAAGATGGAAATTAGCTTGGAAGATTTCTTGCAAGAGATCCATGTTGAGGACGAGATGCGCTCTCAACAGAAGATGGATACTCTGTCCAAACAACTGGCGATGGCAAATCTGGTCCAAACCAGAGAGTACCAGGGGAAGCAGGCTGCTTCTCATCGCAAAAAGAAGGACTTTACGAATCTGAAAGTGAAGGGTCCTGCTTTCAAGCAGCAGAAGTCCAAGTCCCATGCGACTTGCTTCAATTGTGGCAAGAAGGGCCACTACAAATCCGAATGCAAGTCCAAGCCCAAAGAACAAGGTGAGCCTAGTAAGGTTTCTATGATTACTAATCTAGTTGCCATGATAGCATAGGTTGCAACTGTGGGGGCTAACTTGGACTGGTGGATAGACACTGGTGCGACCTGCCATGTCTGTTCAGACAAAGACTGGTTCGTCTCTTATGAGCCAACTTCAGAGAAGGTCATAATGGCAAACCAGGCACAAGCTGAAGTACTGGGGATCGGGACGGTGGAGCTGAAACTCACATCGGGGAACACTCTGACGCTTCAAGGTGTGAAGCATGTTCCAGTAATTACTAAGAACCTGATCTCTGGAAGTCTGCTCTGCAACGCAGGCTTGAGGATGGACATCAATGCTGGCCAGTTGGTGATGTCCAAGAAGGGTACATTCTTCGGGAAAGCCTTCCAAACTGAAGGAATGCACAAGATTCAGCTTGCTGTAACCCAGCATGATAATATAAATGCAATCACTTTTTCTGATTATTCTCTTGAGTTGTGGCATAATAGGCTAGGACATGTTCATTGTAAAAGGATTAACAGAATGTCTAGTCTAGGACTTATCTCCAAGTGTGGGGGTAAGGTAGAGAAATGCGAAGTATGTGCTCAGACGAAGATCACAAGGAAATCCTTTCACAGGGTCCATCGAAGCACAGATCTTCTGGAGTTGGTTCACTCAGATATCTGTGACTTCAAACAATTCTCTACAAAGGCCGGGATGAAGTATTTCATTACTTTCATCGATGACTTCTCAAAGTATGCTTTCGTCTACTTGCTCAAGTCTAAAGACGAAGCATTTGAGAAGTTCAAGGAGTTCAGGGCCGAGGCTGAGCGGCAAACTGGACAACAACTCAAGAGGTTAAGGAGTGATCGAAGCGGGGAGTATCGGTCTCATAAATTCTTATCATTCTGCAAAGAACATGGAATCATCAATGAGACAACGGCTCCGTACTCTCCTCAATCCAACGAAGTAGCAGAAAGGAAGAACAGAACGTTGACAGAGATGATGAACTCCATGCTGTTGACTGCGGGTCTTCCAAAGTGTTACTGGGAGAAGCTGCACTAACGGCAACGTTCATTCTGAACAGAGTGCCATATACAACTTCCGACATAACTCCTCATGAACTCTGGTTCAAAGTCAGACCTAACTTGAATGTCATTCGAGTGTGGGGGTGTCTGGCTTATGTGAAGCTCCCGGATCTGAAGATTCAGAAGCTGGGACAAGGACTACGAAGGCGATCTTCTTGGGGTATGTCACGCCCCAGAACCAGAATACTGGAGAGCGGGGGAATGACTCAGCCAGCTACGTATTACGGGTAGAAGAATACCGTATAATACGATCAATGCTGTCTAACCAGACGAGGGGGTGCATACTACATGAAAGTCTTACTATGGTCACTTCACATCTATTGCCTCAATCATTCAAACAAGAAGCAAAATAGAGAATATGTAAGATAAAGCAGTAAGGCGTCCCAAACGCTTAGTCAAAATGTTCTTGAGATCTGGCTTTACAAAACATAGCCAGATGGTATAGTAATATATACACAATTGTTATCAGCTGCAGTCTGACTTAATTATAATTATGTAAAAGTAAGTGCAAGACAATCCGACTAATATGTCGGTGCCAACGGCTAAGTATAAAGTAAATAACAAAACGAGTGGTGGAGTAAGGAACCCACTCGAGTCCTCCTGCGATCATTCCCCTAGTATTGACCATCTTGGAGGTGGAAGTAAGCTGAGTCCTCGGGAACCGGCTCTAAATCTGGCCATGTAAAACCAGAGAGGTTGGACCTCTAATAGCAAGTACCACAAGGAAGCATGATATGAAGGATTTAACTAGTAAGTAGGAGGATATAATAATAGATCTCTGCTTTCCACTAGGATTCACACAACATCACGACACTTCGAACCAACCTCCCAACCAAACAAAAAATAAGTTGGTCCGTCATGTCCTGACATTCTGATCATCTCAGTTAGGCAACAGAGTAGGTACAGTACACAAATAAATTATCTTGAACGGCCAATCAACTCCTACGGCTTGCTATTGTGAGTTCCAAGTTATCCTGGAATTATGCAATTAGGGATTCCTCAGTTCTTACTATGTGCGAGCAAGGCTAGTCTATCCAATCAATTGTGCCAATCTGAATTAGACGAGTCCCAGTGGGACGCCCGTCATCAATATACAATATACAATAATAATATAAGCAGATACCGCTCCCTGCCCGTGTGGCAGGTTTACAGTATCTGTGGGAACCAGCCGGCCTGTCGGGCACTACTAGTCCCAAGAGGGCTGCCATGTAAGAACTCGGGGATCCATTCTCTCCATGCAATCATTATTTTATTTATCTTAATAGTCCCTATGTTGAGTGAAATCCCATGCCGTGGATCATGGTCATTCAAATGAGTACTTTCGTACGGGGTACGATATGCGCAACTCTACAACGATACCCGTGCGGCTAGGTTGTAGGTCTTACATAGCGTAATACAACAATCAAATCTAACCACGGAGTAATCATGCCTTGACCATAAAGTACACATGCTTCTTTTGTAAAATAAATATAAATAATAAATAAATAAATTGAAGCCTGCATATGCCTGTACGTCAATATTCGGGATCGGCTAGTCGATTACAATAGTTCATAACATGAACGTGTCTCATTCATTCAATTCAATAAGACGACTAGCCAGTCTCTTAGTTCCAACTAGGAACGCATGATCAATTTTTAGTCAAGATAACCATTATTATCAATGGTGACAAGGCATGAAAGTCAATGGGGTCGAGTCTATAACTCTCAAAGTTAAGTTCCAGTCTTACTGGGTATCCATAAACCAATCAAGACACAGGACACGTTCTACACAACCATATGTATTAAAAATATTAACATGCTAAGATTATCGAGTTCATAAAAGGCGTAAGGATATAATAGAAGAATTATCATGCCACCATTAAATGAATAAATTATAGAACAATTAAAACACCCAGGTCAGGAAGTCACGCCAACAAGTCTATGCTATGGCCAACAAGTCACGCCAACAAGTCTATGCTAAGTCTAGCAGGAGTGAGCGTATAACAGCGTGAGCATGAAAAGTGGTTCACGTTGGCACGCACAGCGAGATCGTGAAGGATAATTCGCACTCATAACGTGAGCGTAAAAGTGGTTCACGTTGGCACGCACAGCGGGATCGTGAAGGATAATCCACGCACTCATAACGTGAGCGTGAAAAGTAACTCACGCACGCACAGCGTAGCGTGAAAAGTGAGCGTGGAAAGTGAGCATGGAAAATGATAAGAAATCCACGCACGCACGCAAAGACGTGTGCGTAACTAAAATGTCACGCTGACACGCAAGAACGTGTGCGTGACTAAAAATTCACGCACGCACGTAAGAACGTGTGTGTGAATAAAAATTCACGCACTCATGTAAGAACGTGAGCGTGACTCAAAATTCACGCAGACACGTGAAGACGTGTGCGTGACTGAAAATTTACGCAGACACGTAAGAACGTGTGCGTGACTAAAAATTTACGCAGACACGTAAGAACGTGTGCGTGACTAAAAATTCACGTAGACACGTAAGAACGTGTGCGTGACTAAAAATTCACGCAGACACGTAAAGACGTGTGCGTGACTGAACCTTCGTTCCAAGCCAGAAATGAAGTTCCCATGGTTCAGAACCCGTAGGCAACCGAGAATACACGCCAGGTTGGGAGATCAAAACCCATGAACAACCGAGAATACAACAACTTAGATCTAGAAGAAACAAGCCAAAGAAATCAAAAATGCTAAGTACTAAACTCTCTCAGGATCATGAGAGGAAGACAACTGAACCATAAAAAAGGTTCTCCAAGTGGGAAGCAAGAAGCAAGATGTACTTGCCTGCTGATGGTTGGTGGAGAGAGTGAAGAGGAAGAAGAAGAAGTAATGGTGAAGGAAAGTTATGAGGAGAGAGAAGGGGATGGGGCCTTAAATATGAAGGGTGGTGGTAGGTGGTTTATTGGGTCGGGTTCATTCGGATCTATCCAAGGCCAACCCGAAAGCAAAGCAGAGAGGTTAAAAGTAAAAATAAATTGCAGAAAATAAAATGCAGGAATAAAATTGCAGGAAATAAAATTACAGATAATTAATTAACATAAAATTAAATATAGGATAATATATGATAAATATTAAATAAATATACATGAGTTGTACATGTATAAAAATACACATTCCGGGAACGGGGAGTGACATCTCTACCCACCTTAGAAAAATTCCGTCCTCGGAATTTCAAATCCAAGCAGGTAGAAATACCAGCTAAACTAATACAAGCAATTCTAGAGAGCAAGCAATCATTTTTTACCATATCAAAAGCAAGTACTATATATGTAAATTCATCATTCTACGATATCAAGTAGCTCTACCCATAAGTGATAAGCATGAAGAATCAGGACAATCAAGGTATACAGAAAAAGATATACCTTGTGAGTCAAACAGGTGTGGATACCGTGATCGGATATCATCCTCACGTTCCCACGTTGACTCTCCTAAGGAGTGATGACCCTAAGCAACACGGACAAGACTAATTGTTCGGTTCTTGAGTATCTTCTCTCTTCGGTCCAAAATGGACACAGGTGTTTCTCGTAAGACAGGTTGGTACCAACAACCAGCTCAGAATGATCGAGAATATGACTTGGGTCTGATACATACCTACGTAATTGAGATACATGAACACGTCATGCACCTCTCGTAACGAAGGTGGGAGGGATAAACGATAAGCAACATCGCCTACCCGATCAAGGATAACAAATGGGCCCACGTACCGTGGACTCAATTTCCTGCGAACGCCAAATCTAATGACCCCAGTAGGTGAGATCCGCAAGAATACGTGGTCCCCAACAGAGAACTCTAACGGCCTACGATGCTGGTACGCCCAATGACGATGTCGGTCCTGCGCAACTCGAAGTCGCTCTCTAATTCCCTTAACCACTTCAACCGTCTGAACAATCATTTCTGGGCCTAACATCTTCTTCTCCCCGATATCATCCTATGCAAGCGATGACCTGCACTTCTTACCATATAGTGCTTCAAATGGCGCCATCTGGATACTGGCTTGATAACTGTTGTTGTATGAGAACTCGACTAAGTGCAGGTGATTCTCCCAAGACCCTCCAAAATCTAGAGTGCAAGATCGCAACATGTCTTCTAAAGTCTGAATCGTTCTTTCTGATTGCCCATCCGTCTGCGGATGGTAAGCCGTGCTAAATCTTAACTTGGTACCCATACTATAATGTAAGCTCTTCCAAAATGTGATGTAAAATGGGTATCTCGATCCGACACAATACTGACAGGGACTCCATGCTGCCTGACTATCTGTTGCATATATAACTCTGCCAACTTTTCCGTAGATTGTCCTACTCTGAAAGGAAGAAAGTGTGCTACCTTAGTAAGTCATCCACTATCACCCGAATAGCGTCCTTACCACTTGGTGATCTCGGTAAACCGGTCACAAAGTCTATTGTAATATGCTCCCATTTCCATTCCGGAATAAGAAGCGGTTGCAATAACCCAGCTGGCCTCTGCTGTTCTGCCTTCACTTGCTGACATATCAAGCAACGGGAAACAAATCTAGCTATCTCCCTCTTCATCCCGTTCCACCAGAAATGCTGCTTGATATCTTGGTACATCTTGGTCCCTCCAGGATGAATAGAATACTGAGAACTGTAGCTTCTGCCATAACCTCCTGTCTGATATCTCCACTAGGCACACATAGACGTGATCCAAACCTAAGTGTACCATCTTCATGAATTCTCATCTCCTTCCTGAGTCCTGACTCATATTCTGCCCTAAGCTTCTGAATCCTTGGGTCCTGTGCCTGAGCTGCCTTGATCCTGCCTACCAAGACGGATTGAACTTGCAGACTTGTTAGAACTCCTATATCACTAGAAGTATAACTTCGATGCCCATCTCCTGAAGGTCTTCTAAGATATGCCTCTGTGTTGTTAACATAAATACGCTGCCTCTCCGGCTGATAGCGTCTGCCACTACATTAGCCTTGCCTAGGTGATACTGAAGCTCCACGTCATAATCCTTGATCAACTCCAGCCATCTTCTCTGCCTCATGTTTAGTTTCCTTCTGAGTAAAGATGTACTTCAGACTTTTATGGTCTGTGTATATTTCCACTCGGTCACCATATAAGTAATGCCTCTATAGTTTCAGAGCAAACACTACTGCCTAATTCCAAATCATGATTTGGGTAATTCTTCTCGTGGTCCCAAAGCTGCCTAGACGCATATGCTATCATCTTCCCATGTTGCATAAGGACACATCCAAGTCCTTTACCTGACGCATCACAATACTGTAAAACCTTCGGGTCAAACTGACAATGTAAGAATAGGTGCTGATATCAATTTCTGCTTCAAAGTCTTGAATGATGCCTGACATTCTGTCGACCAAACGAATGGTACATCCTTCCGGGTCAAACGGGTCATGGGTGCCGAAAGCCTTGCAAAGTCTGACACAAACCTTCTGTAATATCCTGCCAATCCCAAGAAGGTCTGCACATCTGCTACGGTCTTGGGTACTGGCCAACTTTCTACTGCTTCTATTTTCTTAGGATCCACTGCTACTCCAGCTCCTGATGATGTGACCCAAAAATGAAATGTGATCCAACCAAAACTCACACTTGCTGAGCTTGGCATACAACTGGTTCTCTCTCAGAACCTGCAACACTTTCCTGAGGTGGTCTTTATGCTCCTCTTCACTAGCAGAGTATACGAGAATGTCGTCAAGAAACACAACGACAAACTGGTCTAAGTATGGCATAAAGATGCGATTCATCAAATCCATGAATATCGCTGGAGCATTGGTCAAACCAAACGGCATTACTAAAATTCATAATGCCCATACTTCGACCTGAATGCTGTCTTGGGAATATCTTCCTTCTGAACCCTCACCTGATGGTACCCTGAACGAAGATCTATCTTGGAGAAAACTCTAGCTTTGCTCAACTGATCAAATAAGTCGTCGATCCTGGGTAATGGGTACTTGTTCTTCACTGTTGCCGCGTTAAGCTTCTGTAGTCAATGCACAATCTGGATGACCCATCCTTCTTCCCCACAAGTACCACTGGTGCTGCCCAGGGTGACACGCTAGCTTGGATGAACTTCTTCTCTTTCAGTTCCTCTATGTGCTGATATACCTTGGCCTGCTCTGAATCCGCCATTCTATAAACTCGATCTGATATCGGTTTAGTTCCTGGTGCCAATTCTATACTGAACTCAATATCTCTAACCGGTGGTAGACCTGAAAGTTCTTCAGGAAATACGTCTAGAAACTCTTCAACTACCTTCGGAATCTGAACTTCTTCCATTGCCGTTATTACTCCCTGATCTTACTGAGTTGCCCCTGATCTGACTAAGGTGAATCTCTTCATGCCTGGAATATCAAAAGATACACTCCCTCTACGGCAATCTATTATCGCATGACTGTCTTTCAGCCAGTCCATGCCTAAGATAACGTCAAATTTCCAACAGGAAATTCTATCAACCGGGCGGGTAAGGAATGCCCGCAAACTACAATGCTACATGCTAAAATAACTCTACTAACTCCTACGAGCCCATTACCAGTGAGTATATTCAACCTCCCTGGCAATGCCTCGAACTCCATTCCTAGTCGTGTCGCAAATTGTGCAGATATAAATGAATGGGATGCTCCCGAATCAAATGCTACTGTGGGATATGAGGCGACGAGAATGTTACCTGCCACAACATCTCCCGATGCCAATGCCTCCTCCAAGGACAGAGTGAATGCTTGCCCTCGGCCTCCTTGTTGGTTTTCATGCTGCGGCCTAGCCTGATGTTGTTGCTGGCCCCTTCCTTGATGATGCTGGGGTGGTCTATGCTGGTGTTGCTGCATCGGCGACCCCTGCTGCCGAAACATCTGAGCCTGCAGCATTAACGGACGCTGTGCCAACGGCCTTACTGCTACCGCTGGTCCTCGATACTTGGCCTGTCCCTGGTGCTGGCAGAGCAGGAAACTGTTGCCCTGGTCCTCCTGACCTCGAATTCATAGGACATGTGGTAATCCGATGGTCTGGATTTCTACATATCAGACACAGTCCATTCAATGTCCGACACACATCTCTAGTGTGCCCCATCTTCCCACAATAACACCCGTCGGGGTTGCTGGTTCTTTCTCTGTTGCTGTTGCTGCTGCCTGGGTGGTGGTGTTGGTCCTCGTATCGCCATATCGTGGATACGAATGCCAGTGGATGGTGCTGTTGTTCGGGGCTGCTCTCCCTCCTCCTTCAATCTGACTGTGGGATCTCTTTTGACCCCCAATCCTTGTCGCAAGCCTCTGAATGGTGATCTCATGCCTCCGAGTTGCCGTCAATACTTCGTCAAAAGTTTGGTAATTGTGCCCCTCTATCAATTACAAGAGTTCAAGATAAAACCCTTGCTGAAACCTCATGGCCCTCTGGCTCTCTTGCTACCATCTACCATCTCTGGGGCGAATCTACTCAATCTGCAGAACTCTGCTGCATAAGCATCTACAGTCTTACCGGCCTGCCTGAGGTTGATAAACTTCTATTGTAGCTCAAACCGTGCCACAACTCCATAGTACTTGGTCTTGAATCTTGCAGTGAAATCGTCCCAAGCCACAGGACGTCTGATGCCCACTTCCTCTGATTCCCACTAATCACGTGCGAGATCCTGAAGTAACAACTTCACTAGATCCACCCGTTCTTCTGTCGGTACCTTAGCTGCTGTCAAATAGCCTCAATATCCTTAAGCCATGCATCTGTTGAGATGGCATCCTCCGTGCCCTCGAAACGGTAGGGGTTGTACTTGCAAAACCTGGCTGATGCTCCTGAATCAGTCCTTATTCCTCTTTCCAAAGCCGTCTGCAATCCTTGGTTGAGCAACATATTCTGCTCTTGTAGCTGAGTGTGCATGCGCTGCGGCCAACATCTGATGTTGCTGAGTAGCCATCATTCCTCATGATCTCCAGAAGGGCTGGTGTGTCCACTTCCATAGGGGTAGGTGGAACTATGGGTGGTATTGGAACTTCCGGATATCACGGTTCTGCTGGTTCTACTATCACTTCTTCTTGGATAGTCTTCTGAGGTGAGACTGGCCTTTGTTGCTGACCAACCTGGTCATGTTGCCCATGTTGCCCCTGTGTTGTCCAGCTCTGACCGATGCGGACGAAGTGCCCCTAAGAAAAGGGACAAGAGAACAATCAACACCGGACATGAAGGATCAAGTCAAAGGATACGGAATGTCAAGCAAGGGTTGAGACAACGAATCATGAGATCAAGGGGGACACGTGTGATTGAGACATCCTATAAATCAAAACACCCTACAAGTCTAAAATTAGACCTGTATGGGCCACCACTAAAACCTTGTCACGCCCCAGAACCAGAATACTGGAGAGCGGGAGAATGACTCAGCCAGCTACGTATTACGGGTAGAAGATACCGTATAATATCAATGCTGTCTAACCAGACGAGGGGGTGCATACTACATGAAAGTCTTACTATGGTCACTTCACATCTATTGTCTCAATCATTCAAATAAAGCAAAAATAGAACATGTAAGATAAAGCAGTAAGGCGTCCCAAATGCTTAGTCAAAATGTTCTTGAGATCTGGCTTTATAAAACATAGCCAGATGGTATAGTAACATATACACAATTGTTATCAGCTACAATCTGACTTAATTACAATTATGTAAAAGTAAGTGCAAGACAATCCGACTAACATGTCGGTGCCAAACGGCTAAGTATAAAGTAAATAACAAACGAGTGGGGAGTAAGGAACCCACTCGAGTCCTCCTGCGATCATTCCCCTAGTATTTACCATCTTGGAGGTGGAAGTAAGCTGAGTCCTCGGAAACCGGCTCTAAATCTGGCCATGCAAAACCAGAGAGGTTAGACCTCTAAAAGCAAGTACCACAAGGAAGCACGATATGAAGGATTTAACCAGTAAGTAGGAGTATAATAATAGATCTCTGCTTTCCACTAGGATTCACACAACATCACGATACTTCGAACCAACCTCCCAACCAAACAAGGACAGAAGTTGGCCCGTCATGTCCTGACATTCTGATCATCTCAGTTAGGCAACAGAGTAGGTACAGTACACAAACAAATCATCTTGAACGGCCATTAACTCCTACGGCTTGCTATTGTGAGTCCCAAGTTATCCTGGAATTATGCAATTAGGGATTCCTCAGTTCTTACTATGTACGAGCAAGGCTAGTCTCCAGTCAATCAATTGCGCCAATCATGAATTAGACGAGTCCCAGCGGGACGCCCGTCATCAATATACAATATACTAATAATATAAGCAGATACCGCTTCCTGCCCGTGTGGCAGGTTTACAGTATCTGTGGGAACCAGCCGGCCTGTCGGGCACTACTAGTCCCAAGAGGGCTGCCATGTAAAACTCGGGGATCCATTCTCTCCATGCAATCATTATTTTATTTATCTTAATAGTCCCTATGTTGAATGAAATCCCATACCGTGGATCATGGTCATTCAAATGAGTACTTTCGTACGGGGTACGATATGCGCAACTCTACAACGATACCCGTACGGCTAGGTTGTAGGTCTTATATAGCGTAATGCAAAATCAAATCTAACCACGGAGTAATCATGCCTTGACCATAAAGTACACATGCTGCTTTTGTAAAATAAATAAATAAATTGAAGCCGCATGTGCCTGTACGTCAATATTCGGGATCGGCTAGTCGATTACAATAGTTCATAACATGAACGTGTCTCATTCATTCAATTCAATAAGACGACTAGCCATCTCTTAGTTCCAACTAGGACGCATGATCAATTTTTACTCAAGATAACCATTATTATAAATGGTGACAAGGCTTGAAAGTCAATGGGGTCGAGTCTATAACTCTCAAGGTTAAGTTCCAGTCTTACTGGGTATCCATAAACCAATCAAGACACAGGGCACGTTCTACACAACCATATGTATAAAAATATTAACATGCTAAGATTATCGAGTTCATAAAAGGCGTAAGGATATAATAGAAGAATTATCATGCCACCATTAAATGAATAAATTATAGAACAATTAAAACACCCAGGTCAGGAAGTCACGCCAACAAGTCTATGCTAAGGCAACAAGTCTATGCTAAGTCTAGCAGGAGTGAGCGTATAACAGCGTGAGCGTGAAAAGTGTTCACGTTGGCATGCACAGCAGGATCGTGAAGGATAATTCACGCACTCATAACGTGAGCGTGAAAAGTGGTTCACGTTGGCACGCACAGCGGGATCGTGAAGGATAATTCACGTACTCATAACGTGAGCGTGAAAAGTAACTCACGCACGCACAGCATGAGCGTAAAAATGCGTGAAAAATGATAAACCACGCACGCACGCAAAGACGTGTGCGTAACTATATCACGCTGACACGCAAGAACGTGTGCGTGACTAAAAATTCACGCACGCACGTAAGAACGTGTGTGAATAAAATTCACGCACTCATGTAAGAAGTGAGCGTGACTCAAAATTTACGCAGACACGTAAGAGTGTGCGTGACTGAAAATTCATGCAGACACGTAAGAACGTGTGCGTGACTAAAAATTCACGCAGACACGTAAGAACGTGTGCGTGACTAAAAATTCACGCAGACACGTAAGAACGTGTGCGTGACTAAAAATTCACGCAGACACGTAAAGACGTGTGCGTGACTGAACCTTCGTTCCAAAGCCAGAAATGAAGTTCCCATGGTTCAGAACCCATGGGCAACCGAGAATACACGCCAGGTTGGGAGATCAAAACCCATGAACAACCGAAACACATACTTAGATCTAGAAAACAAGCCAAAGAAATAAAAATGCTAAGTACTAAACTCTCTCAGGATCATGAGAGGAACAAATGAACCATAAAAATGGTTCTCCAAGTAGGAAGCAAGAAGCAAGATGTACTTGCCTGCTGTTGGTTGGTGGAGAGAGTGAAAAGGAAGAAGAAGAAGTAATGGTGAAGAAAAGTTATGAGGAGGAGAAGGGGATGGGGCCTTAAATAGGAAGGGTGGTGGTAGGTGGGTTTATTGGGTCGGTTCATTCGGATCCATCCAAGGCCACCCGAAAGCAAAGCAGAGAGGTTAAAAGCAGAAAATAAATTGCAGGAAATAAAATGCAGGAATAAAATTACAGGAAACGAAATTGCAGATATTAATAACATGAAATTAAATACAGATAATACATGATAAATATTAAATAAATATACATGAGTTGTACATGTTAAAAATACGCATTCCGGAAATGGGGAGTGACAGGGTATGCCAGAAGAGTGATGCTCGGAGATTCCTGATATCGAGTCAAACCAATCATCGAATCTGCGATGCTGAATACTTTGAAGACAAGTTTGCAAAACACAAGAATATTTTCTAAGCGGATCTTCCGAAGAATGATGAGGGTACAAAGCAGACAGAAGTCTTTAATGAACCAGTAGTCCAAGATGAAGCTGTCGTCAAGGAGACACCAGCTGAACCAAAACTCGCTGAGCCGTCACTAAGCGAACGCGAAGCGAAAGACTTCGAAGATGACTTCGTCACCTATCATATGGAAGCAGATCCGCTTACCTATGATGAGGCGATGAGACCAGAGATGCTGCATTCTGGAAGGGCGATAGACAAGAGATTGACTCAATCACCTCCAACAACACATGGGTATTGGTTGACCTGCCAGAAGGAGCAAGACCCTCGATGTAAATAGATCTTCAAGAAGAAGATGAAAGCAGATGGAAATTGACAAGTTCAAGGCCAGGCTAGTGGCCAAGGGGTTTGCTCAAAGCAGGGGATCGACTACTTTGACACTTATGCTCCAGTAGCTCGGATGACAACCATCAGATTGTTAATTGCTCTAGCAGTAAACACAAGCTGGTGATACATCAGATGGATGTAAAAATGGTATTCCTTAATGGCGAGCTGACCGAAGAGATCTACATGCAACAAACCAGAAGGTTTTGTCGTCAGGTCTGGAAGACAAAGTCTGCAAGTTGATGAAGTCTCTGTATGGTTTGAAACAAGCTCCCAAAATATGGCATGAGAAGTTTGACAAGTGATAAGGTCAAATGGCTACAGGGTCAGTGAAACAGACAAGTGTATCTATACGAAGTTTGCTGACGGAAGAGGAGTAATCGTATGTATTTACGTGGACGACATGCTAATCCTAGGTACGGATTTAAGCTGCGTCACAGAGACAAAGAAATTCCTCTCGACCAAGTTTAGTATGAAGGACTTAGGGGATGCCGACGTAATCTTGGGGCTCAAGATCATCCGGACAGGCACTGGAATAGCGCTGTCACAATCTCATTATATTGAGAAGATGCTCACTCGCTACGGGTATCAAGATCTTCCTTTTATTGATACACCGTACCAGAGTGATCAGAAGCTGGAGCCAAATTCGAGGGAAAGCGTCAGGCAGTTGGAGTACGCTAGCGTCATCGAAGCTTGATGTACGCTACTACTGCCACAAGGCCTGACATAGCTTTTGCAGTGGGAATACTGAGTCGGTTCACTAGCTAGTAATCCAGGCGTTGAGCACTGGAAAGCTGTGAAGCGTGTTATGAGATATCTTAAGAAAACTCAGACATATGCACTTTTCTACAGCGGAGATCCGTCAGTAGTGGAAGGCTTCAGTGATGCTAGCTGGTGTTCAGATATGTAGAGCGAGTATTCCACAGGTGGATTCGTATTCGCCATGGGTGGAGCTGCTATATCGTAGAAGTCGAAGAAGCAGACTATGTTATCTCGCTCCTCCATGGAATCTGAATTCTTTGCATTGGATGCTGCTGCAGATGAAGCAGAGTGGCTTCGGGAGCTCATGTATGATCTTCCGGTGGTTGGGGCTCAGATATCGGCAATACCGATATATTGTAACAACCAGGCGGCGGCAACAGCAGTGGCATCAAATGAACTCTTCAACGGGAAGAAGAGAACGGTGCGGTTGAAGCACAGAGCAGTACATGATATTATCAAAAGAGGTGTAATTACAGTGGTTGATGTTCGGAGTCAGAGAACCTGGCAGATCCGTTCACAAAGGGCCTCAAGCGCCAGTTGGTCGATGACACAGCTTGTAAAATGAGCTTGAAGGCATTCTGATAGTGTGTTTTTGTAATCCTACCATAAAGTTTTATGCTATTAGTTCAAAGAGAAATCTACTAGGCATCTAACTTTTGGTTCAAAGGAGGATCACTGACTGGGAAACTATCAGGTAACAGTGGATATTGTTCTCTGGAACATGGTAGGGATACGGACCCATAACCACTGTTGTATACTATGTATTTTTTGCGAAAAAAACATATCATGTGGAAGGTTGGCTTAAACCTTAATGAGTTCTCAGGCAGAGTGAATGCCTGGTGTGCTTTACAGGAAGCACGGTAGAGCAGCACTACAAGAGTGAAACTCTATGCTACAGTGGGGTGACTCCACCATGAGGTTCCCAGGTAGGGGTAATGCCTCGGCTTTGCAAGCCAAGTCATAGCGGCGTAGCACCGCAAATAGGCAGGTAGCCTAATGCTGTATGACGTAATTAAAGAGTTGTAGACAGCACTACAAAGGGGAGGATGGCCCCATGTTACAGTGGCACGACACCACGATGAGGTACCCAGGTAGGGGTAAAGCCTCGGCATTGTAAGCCATGTCGTTGCGGCGTAACACCGCAAGGAAGCCTAGGCTTCATGCTTAGTAGATTGGCACTACAAAGAGGCTGAGACCTCATGCTATAGTAGTATGACACTACGATGAGGTTCCAGGTAGGGGTAATGCCTCGGCTTCAGGCCATGTCATAGCGGCGTAGCACCGCAAGGAAGCGCAAGGCTTCATGCCATATCTTTTAATAAAGAACTCACCTATAGTGTATGGACAGAGATATCAGGCCGTCTCTTGAGGGTAAACTTGTAGATGCCCAAAAATTATACACTGAAACCAGGCCGGCACAAGGCCTTCAATGTGCAGCCAGAAGCACAGTTGATGTCATTATGTGAGTAGGAAGAATTGCAGTTATGGTGCAGAATTCAAGGCTTAGTCCATTCTTGTATCATGCTGTTATTTAACCTATGCGGGAAGAATCAAGTCGCAGCGACATCTCTCCTAATGCATGATGGGCAGTCATTGTGGGGAACGCTCAACCCATATATTGAGATATGTGGAGATTGTTGGGTTTTTTGCCTTTGGACTAGAAAAGATAGTCCCACATCGGCTACACCAAATGATGAGTATCTCAATATAATGCATTGCTTGTGTTGAGGTGTGCACATGAGGTGTAGTGGGGCACAAGTTTGTGCCATGTGGGAGTATTTTCCTAGAAGAAAAAAGGATTAAATCCAACAAGGATGCAAGTTGATTTTTGTTGTGCGGACTCGGACTCGGACACGGACTCCAGGATGTCTCGTGCATGCACGGGAGTGTTCGGGGGGTAGCGTGGACTGGCACACTTCTATGCTGATTGTGGGATGGTCTAAAATATCAAACTCTATTTTTGAGTACTGGTATTTTAGTTCCACATCGATAGGAGAAGAGGTGAAGTCTCAACTCCACTCTATAAATAGAGCCCCTTGGCCTCCTTTGAAAGATGCACCAAGAAGAGAGTTGAGGGAGTCTGTTAAGTCCAGGAAGCCCGTTCAAGTCTCAAATATTGACTTACGAGCGTTCCAGAAGTTCTTCATGAACTTGCTGGTTCTGGAAGCTGTTCGTGCTCGTGTGGGGCGAATAAAGCTTTGAGCAACGGTGGTTCATTCACCCCAGCATCTCATTCTCGCATGTCATCGCTGCTGTTGCCTTTTACAGTAACTTCTTTTTAGAAGCTCTACTGCCGATAGTTGCTTGCACAAAGTCTCTTTAGATTTTTTGTGTATTACGTAGAATCTTTAGATCCTCGTAATTCAGAATCCTCCAGGATCTCTGTTGCACATCTTCTTTAAGGTGCTGCATTTGAAACGTTGTATGTACAATTGTTTCAGTTTCAGAATTTTCTATCGAAAATTGTGCCTCGGCACTAACAGATCAATCTCATGAGCACAATGTGAAAAATTTATGGTGTTTGTTCACATGAAATATAAGAGAAGAAATATAAGAGAAAGTCTGTGCTTTGCTCTTCGGCTTGCAAAGGGTCAACTTTATTCTTATTCAATTTTGTAATTTTACCTGAGTTATATAGATTGAGATTTGTCCAGTTGATGTAGTCATCGAAAAATATTGTGTTCTTATCTGCTTTGGTACCCGTGGTAAAATAGTTGGTTAACTCAGATGGGGTGGTCTTAAGTTACTGTTGCAGTCAAGTTTTAGACTCAGTATTGGAGCGCGGTACCTACGTTTCGGTCGCTTTAATATCACGGACTTCCGAACCTGTTTTCTTGACATTCATGGTTTCCGTAAAAGCTAATTATATGTGAAGTGATGTCTAAACCGAACACTGCAAATTGATATTCTTAAGTGCACTGGGATTACAACATTTCTCCCAACCAACCCTCACCTGTCACTTAGCCCAAAAAGAACTCTCTTCTACTATTTATGTACCTGATCGAGACTTGCAACTAACTAGGGGCCAACCTCATTTTGGGAGAGAGAGAAAGAAAGAAACAGACGCAACTATATATAGTTTTTCGTATCGCCCTCGTCAAGAATGCCATCTAACTTTATAGATGCATGGTGATTTCTGAACCATTAGCTTCAAATAGAAGAAGCCCATTCTAAACATATTCCTATATATGTGTGTAGCTAACTCTTTAGTTTCTTCATCCAACTCATAGTAAAACAGAAGTCCATGGCTCTCCAAACCATCTCCCCCTTGCTACGATACTTCTTCCTGTTCTTCTTCTTGTTCCTTGTATCGGATGCTCATCCTTGGCCGACACTCAACCAGTGTGCGAGTCGAAGCCGCCGCCGAAAGATCTCCCTGTACACCCTAGAGATGTGGACCTGATGCAGTTCGCGCTGAACCTCGAACACACGGAAACCGAGTGGTTCTTGTTCGGAGCGCTCGGCTACGGGCTCGATAACGTCGAACCGGAGCTGGCGATGGGAGGTCCCCCTCCAGTCGGCACCAGGAAGGCTAGGCTCGATAACGTTACCCGCCGCATAATCGAGGAGTTTGGTTACCAGGAAGTTGGGCACTTGAGGTACCTCTCCCATCTCTCATGCACTTGTGAGTCTTAGGTGGCTCCTACGTGGCATGAGCCACAAGACAATGTCTTGTTTATGTGGCAAAATTATATCTCAAAAGACAATGAGATAGAAAAATTCTTTCCAATGCAAAAGTATTAAGAAGACAATAAAAAATATTTTTCCAACTTCCAAGACAACTTTTAAAACAACTACTCATCTTCTTTCTTTTTTCTAATATTTTTTATTCATAATTGATGACATGGAAGAGAAGACATTGTCAAGTGCATTGTCTAGAACAAGACAAACAACTTCACAATGTCTTCTTTAATTTTTGGCACATAATCTTCACAATTGACTGACAATTGCATTGGAGAAGAACTTTTGAATAAAATTTTGTCATTCCTATGTGGCATTAACTTTTTTCCAAAGTCACAATAGGGTTGGAGATGCTCTTAGCATAGATCACTTGTTCCAAACCGAACTCAGCTGACTCTTGTGGTCAGCGAGGATCTTGTGGTCAGCGAAGAGAGTGGTCAGCGAGGAGATGTATAACCTATTTGGCTAGGCGGACGGTCTCGGATCAAACCACGGAGGAGGTGTGGGTGTGGGTGAAAATCATGGACAGTAGGCCCAAATGGCTTACAATGCAGCGTGTATAAAGTTCCGTGCGTTATGTCCGGCATCGGGCATCGTAAAAAAAAAATACTTCTCCCAACCAACAACAAAAGACTGTCTAGGCTTCTGATGAAATTCAGCCAAAATTTAGTGATTTCAAGATTTATTCTCGTTGATATAATGCAAATAATTAGTAAAATTATTCTGGGTTCATCTCAGAGCTATCAAGAAGACGGTGGGCGGGTTTCCGCGACCTCTGATAAACCTGAGCAAGCACAACTTCGAACAGATATTCGACGAAGCATTCGGATACAGCTTGAGCCCTCCGTTCGACCCCTACATCGACAGCCTCAACTACCTACTGGCGTCCTACGTGATACCGTACGTGGGCCTGGTGGCTTACGTTGGGACGAACCCTAATATCGAGGGCTATGTCACGAAGAGAGTAATGCACACCGAACCTCAACATTAGTGTTGCATCTCTTGGTTTTAATATGTTTTTGTCTCTCTTCAACAACATCTAGAGTACTGTTGGTGCTTGTGCAGCTACTGGCTGGACTGTTAGCAGTCGAGGCCGGGCAGGACGCGGTCATCAGAGCTCTCCTCTACGAGCGCGCGAAGGAGACCGTCCCCCCTTACGATATCACCGTGGCTGAGTTCACCGACAGGATATCGGACCTGCGCAACCGGCTGGCCATGTGCGGCGTCAGAGACGAAGGCCTCATCGTTCCTCTTGAACTAGGAGCGGAGCAGAGGACAACTAGCAACATCCTCTCTGCTGACCGGAACTCGCTGGGTATGGTCGGACCCCCGAGGAGGTGCTCAGGATTGTGTACGGAACCGGAAATGAGCACGTTCCGGGCGGCTTCTTGCCCGCTGGAGGAAACGGGGTCATTGCTAGAAAATTACTTGGGGACGGCTGAAACAGACCAACAACTACATAGCAGTTTGTATAATATAATTAACCTGCTATACCCTATTATTTGGTATATAAGCACTTGGTTTGGTGTCCGTGAGCAGCAACTGGCCCAGCGCGGAAGGCGGAGCTTCGAATCCTCCCTTGGTATTTACCAAGTTGAAGAAAAGAACACCTCAAAAAATAAATAAAAGCACTTGGTTTGGCATATGTATAGATCAATAATATGAAGAGATCATCTTTTTTAAGACAGATTGTGAAAGTTATGTGCTAGTCAGGCATGCACCGGACGCCTAACGTCTAGTCTGCCTAGACGCCACCTAGTTCTAGTCCATAGTTTACGGTACCGAATGATACCGATTCGATACGGATGATACCGATACGGTTTGGCATGTCCCGATTCGATATCGACTAATACCGATACTGACGGATACAAACATTAGAGGTCTCTTTTTCAGTCAGTTCGGCAAAAAAAATGAACGAAAAAGACATCTATTAGGGTGTAAAGGTATAGTAAGCTTGTAAAAGCATGTAAAAATAACTTATCTATTGCAGGTAATCAAGTGACAAAGATGACTACTATTTTATTCAATTTCAAAATTACTAAGAAATAACACATAAAATTCTTAAAATTATGTCTAAATGTATAAAATATATTTTCTAAAATTTTAATAATTATTTTCTTTCCGATATCAAAAATCTAATACTCCGATCTGAAACCGCCGATACCGCTGATACCGATACTTATAGAAAGGGTACGATATCGATATTGCGAACCTTGATTCTAGTGTTTCTGATCCCTCCGGTCACCATTACGACATTACCTACATCGAACTTGATGAGGTATACAATCTTGTCAGTTTCCGGATCGAGTTTCATAGTATCATTAACCCTATTTTTTTTTTTTTTTGGAGGGGGAGGGGGGAGGAGAGGGGGATGCTCAGGGTAACGAATTGTCCGGCCATCATAGGTGTTCAGGTACGGTATCCCTTTCTGTCCAAACTGAACAGAGCCAACCTTGCAAAGGTTAAACTGTAGGAAGGGACATAATGATCTTTAGGCAAGAAGTAGAAAGAAAAGTCTTCCCACCAGGGCAGTTCAGTAGAAAAATAATTATGCAACCTACTCATCCGAAGGATATTAAAAATTTCCATAAAATATAGAGATAAATCTAAGGAGCTCTTTTGGCTAGGATTTTGGTCTAGATGTTGCAGATCAGTTTCTACAAACTGTTTAGTTTATTACACCTTGGATATTTCCTGATTCTCTATTCCCCCACTTCTACTAAAAGCAAGGTTCGCAGTATTGTAGAAGCATGAAAATTTTCAGCAAACATAGCCCCATGTGCCCAAGTCAAAGCAGCTCCATGCGCCCAG
Organism: Iris pallida; assembly: GCA_029216955.1. NCBI lineage: Eukaryota > Viridiplantae > Streptophyta > Magnoliopsida > Asparagales > Iridaceae > Iris > Iris pallida. The sequence continues at coordinate 62,327 of JANAVB010004976.1, forward strand.
TTAGTTCGACTCCATGCGCCCACTAAATGAAGCTCCATGCACCCAGTCCAAGTATAACTCCATGCGCCAAGACTAG
>JANAVB010004977.1:0-69608 GCA_029216955.1 Iris pallida
CAGAAATGGGTATAGAAGTGTTTCCCTCTAGTGTGGCATGATGGCCAGCATGCAAGTTCATTTCACTATAGTCGAGAGAGGATCCGGATGGCGCAGTCAGCAGATTCCAAGCTTCAGCGAATCAGAATAGAGTGTGAGGCAGGACGAAGACCAGAGTTATGTATTCATTAAGATGGTACACTTCGACATGGTAAGCTTTGTGTACCCAGCGGAGATAAGATAGAAGATCATGGCAGAGGCCCACAGTTCGTAGTATTCATTCATCCTGACGGTACAAAGTTGTACCCAGATATTCGTCAGCACTTTTGGTGGAATGGCATGAAGAGGAGATAGCCCGGTTTGTCTCTCGATGTTTTTTGCCAACAAGTTAAAGCTGAACATCAGAGGCCAGCTGGACTGCTTCAGTCCTTGCCAATTCAGAATGGAAGTGGGATCATATAACCATGGATTTTGTGACTGGATTGCCTAGATCCCCGGCGTGGCAGAGATGCTATTTGGGTTATAGTTGACGACTCACGAAGGTGGCTCACTTCCTCCGTTCAGAGTTGGTCAGTCGACGGCTCAGCTAGCAGGAATGTATCTTCGGCAGATTGTCAGATTGCATGGTGTGCCAGTCAGTATCACCTCGGACCGAGATTCAAGATTTACGTCGCACTTTTGGCGTAGCCTGCAAGAGAGTTTGGGAACTCGCCTCCAGTTCAGCTCAGCATATCACCCACAGACAGATGGCCAGTCAGAACGCACGATCCAGACTTTCGAAGATGTTGAGATCTTGTACGCTCGACTTTGGTGGTTCATGGAAAGATCACATGCACCTGGTAGAGTTCTCGTACAACAATAGTTTCCAGGCCAGTATCCAGATGGCAGTTCGAGGAGGCATATGGTAGGAAGTGCAGACCCGCTAGCATGGGATGATGTTGGAGAGAGACAGATGCTTGGTCCAGAAATGATTGCTCAGACCGTTGAAGTGGTCAGGAGAGTTAGAGATCATCTTCGAGTTGCCCAAGATCGTCAGCGTTATTGGGCCGATTCTCATCGACGAACCCTTGAATTCTCGGTCGGCGACCATGTATTCCTAAGGATTTCGCCTAACCATGGCGTCATTCGTTTCGGCATGCGGGAAAAGCTTAGTCCTAGGTATATAGGACCGTTCGATATTCTGGAGCGAGTAGGTGATGTGTCATATCGTCTCGCTCTTCCGCCGTCGCTACGTGATGTGCATAATGTGTTCCATGTATCCCAATTGTGACGGTATATCCCGGACCCGAGCCATATCCTAGACCATTCGGAATTGGTTATTGGTACCAACCTTTCGTATGAGGAGAGGCCCGTGTCTATATTAGACCGGAGAGAGAAGATACTCAAGAACAAGACTATTAGTTAGTCGTGTTGCTTGGGGTCATCACTCCTTGGGTGAGTCAACGTGGGAGCGTGAGGATGATATCCGATCGCGATATCCCGACCTATTTGACTCGTGAGGTTTAATATCTTTCTTATGCCTCATGCCTTTAATTTCTTGTGCATAAATAATTACTTGATTGCTTGATTAGTATAGCTTGCCTGTGAATAGTATAGCTTTTTCTTGTCCCTCTAGCCTCTTAATTAAATTCGAGGACGGAATTCTTTTAAGGTGGGTAGAGTTGTAATGCCTATAGTTCGTATTACGTATTTGAAGTGTACGTATTTTATCTTGTATTGCATGATTCCTTGCTTGGCTTATCTTGGCATTACGTAGCTTGGTCTATTTTGGGTTGGTTCGGCTAGGCTTGGGTTGCCTTGGTTCATCATGAACTAAGGAGAGAACCTTACCTACCACCACCATCATCCTTTATTTAACCCATTCCTTCATTCTCTCTCTTCATTTACTTCTTCTTCAACCACAAGGGAGAGAGAAAGAGAGCTTAGGCAAGTGTAGCTTGTTTCATGCAGGAACTTCCTTTTTATTGTTCCATTCTCTTCCTCTTGAGATTCTAACACACTTTAGTACTTAGCATTTCTAATTTCCATGGTTCAATTTGTGTAGATCTAAGTTTATAGTATTTTAGATTTTTTGGGTTTTGATCTACTTAACATTGTTATTTTCAAGTTTTGATGGTTCCAAGTTGTAGAGAATTTCGTTCTGACCCATTTTGACCTATGGAAGTTCGGATTTGGGCTCTGGATGATGGAATTACGGAACATGGAAGCCATGGACTTCATGGTTTTCCTTCTCGAATAATGATCAGTTTTGGCCGCATGATAAGTACTTGACCGCATGAACATTCATGCGACAAGTTTCTGTCAGCGTATGGACCTAAATCCGAGCCGCATAAGGCTCGCAAGCTCCGCAGCCGCTATGCAGTGATGTCCTTCAGCCGCATGAGCGCGCTTTGAGCCGCATAAGTCCTTCCTTCCGCAGCCGCATAACCCTGAGTTCTCTATGCTGCCGATGAGCCTCGCATCACTTTCAGCCGTATAAGCCTAAGTTTCTTCCTGAGCCGCATGTGCCTGCCCACGTCTAGCCGCATAGGCTCCCCTGTTCCCCTAGCCGCATGGCTCTCTCCTCTGTTTTCTTTATTATTATTATGTTATGTATTATTATTATAAAATTCACGTATCATATTTATGTTTATAACATATAAATTTTAGCATATTTTCTGAACACAATAGTGGTCCGCCGTGGCACACTCTCAAGCAAACTGACGTGATATATCATGACATGCTGTTACGACAGCTAGCCTGACATGACAAGTATGAATGACCTAGACACCGTGGGCGATTGCGTTTGTACAAATAAACCAGTATTGTCTTGCTTCATGTCTAGGATAGGGATCCCTGAGTACCACGGTCAGGGATACCTACAGTAATTGACTAAGGCTAATAAACTAGAATAATTCAGTAGACATGAAGAGATTCCCAGCTACAGGCAATCCCATCTGGGCGTATTAAGTGGACTTGTAGCCTACCGACGAGTATGGCACATTTCCAGCACACAGTCACGTGTTGCATTTTTCATAAACGGGCATTCGACCCGAATAATCGGATGGTCTGCAGGGCTTGTGGCTGTTGGGATAATCTCATTGCATCTTGCTAGTAACTAGGCCTGTGATAACCTAGTTAGTTAAAAGTATCAAGCCGTACTCTTGATTGGCCGTGATTGATTGGATGGAGTTATTCCAGCTTAGTCTTATCTTGATCATGTACAAGGCGGTGACATGACAGGATTGATTGTGCCTGTCTCAACAATAAATGATCAGAAGTCCAGTTCTGTTCAGGCGCAGGGTTACAACCCGGTCCTTGTTTGGTTTAAGGGTTGTAACCTGGCTCCCGGAGCAGTTTTGTGTCCTCTCTTCGTTTATTGTCTATTGCACCCCATGCCATGCTTGTCATGTTTTACTTCACTTCAACAGTATGATTAATTACTTATGCTGACCTTAGCAATAAAGTTCAGGGGTCCAGTTCTGTTCAGGCGAAGGGTTACAACCCCGGTCCTTGTTTGGTTTAAGGATTGTAACCTGGCTCCCATAGCAGTTCTGAGTCCTCTCTTCGTTTATTGTCTCTTGTACCAATAGTATTGAGACGGGTTTCTGTTCAGGTGAAGGGTTACAACCCGGTCCTTGTTTGGTTTAAGGGTTGTGACCTGGCTACTTGAATGGTTTCCTCGTACTCAGTTTACTGTTGTTATCTCTATATTATCAGTTTTTATTTATTATCTTAATGTTCTTGTGATATGCTGGTTTTAGTTCCTAAGTGAAGCCTCCTTTGTGGTACTTGCTCTTTCTGGGGTCTGACCCAGCTGGTTTTGTATGGCCAGATATCGGAGCAGCACCAGAGGATCTACCGACCTTCCAGCCAGATGCTGACCACCAGGCGTAACCCTGGCAACGAGTGGGTTTCTTTTTGTTCTCCCACTTTATTGTAAAATTATTCTTTTGAGGCGTTTAGCCGACGAGCACTTGTTAGCTCGGTTGCATCTTTATTACTGTCTGTCTACGGGCTGTAACATGATTGACAGATCCTAGGGTTGATCATGTATGACTAAACTCTTGCTAGTCCTGACATTTTGTACCGACTAGCTTCATGATCAGCTAAATATGTAATGTTTGGGATGCCTTACTATTGTATATTTGGTAGTCTTATATCTTGTAACATTTACTTACTTGCATGTGATTGAGACAATAGGCTTGTTCTTGACCATTGGAGACTGATGGCTTGTAGTTAAACCCTCATGTATCTAGACAGCTGTGACCATATAACGAGGTGGGTTGCACTTCAATATACGTAGCTGGCTATATCTGCCCCGCTCTCCAGTATTCTGGTTCTGGGGCGTGACACTTCTGAAGCACAAACTGGCAAAGGTTGATCGGTGCCTAATCCAACTGCAAAAACTACGACAAGTCGATGTGCCCGCTGCAATGGAACAGTAGCGTGCCTTCCTCGTAACGGCCATAAAAAAGGTGAAGGATGTACTGGAGATGACCAAGCCCACCTTGGAGAAAGTCCTCCAGAGGTTGTCTCTAAATTATGACAAGCTGAGCCGGAAGGAGAGGCTTGCATGGTTCGTGAGGAGGCCACGGTTCGTACGATGGCCAAAACTAACGAGCAAATCCTCCAGCTCCAAGCTAAGTTGGCATCTCTGGAGAATGAGCTCCAAGCTATCCGTCAAGAGAGAGTACGAGGAGACCGACAATGTCACACGAGCCTCGCTACTCTGGAGGGTACACTGAAAAGGTGGAGGAAACTGGCAAGCTCATGCACATCTTGAAGATGCTGAACAGCTGACCCAGGAAGCTGAACGTCGAGCCAAACAGAAAATCGAACGCTCAACAGCACGGTTGGAGGACGTACTTACCAAATTATGTGTTGCTGATGAGTAATAAATTTTCCCTTTTCTTTTTTGTTGTTGCTGGAGATGTAGCTCCACCAATGTAGTTGATATTTCGTGAAATAAAAAGATACTTATCTTCATTCTTTGCTTATGATATCTGAAATGCTCGTACTAGAGGGCCTAATACAACATTTGTGATTGGCAGAGGACATCCCACTTGGGGAACTTTTGTGGACCTATTACCCTTTTGTGCAACTGTGATGCGAGAGTAAATAGATTCGAAATAATTTTCAGTGGACCTATTACCCTTTTGTGCACTAGTGGTGCAGGTAATAGAGTTGAATGATTTTTTTTGTGGACCTATTATCCTTTTGCGCACCGGTAGTGCGAGTAATAGATTTGAACAATTTTTTGTGTACCTATTACTCTTTTGCGCACTGGTGGTGTGCAAGTAACAGATTTGAATGATTTTTTGTGGACCTATTATCCTTTTGCGCACTGGTGGTGAGTAATAGATTTTGAAACAAAATCTAACAGAGGTAGTATGGACGTGATTGGTTCTGTATCCTTAACACCATGGCTTTATCCCAGATTGGGTACAGGTGTTAAGTTAGGAGATTATCTATACCAGAGGTAGTATGGACGTGACAATCAAAACCGGAAAGTTTGCTCAAAGGCGACAAAAATGAACCTGGCAGACTCCGGCGGAATGAAGCATTCGAGTGGAAGTTCAGAGGTATTAGTATACATGACTTGTCACCCAGGAAGATGCGATATGAATCCACTCGGAGCTATTAGAGTGTAGTCGGAGGTACTTGGTGTACATAACTCGACATTCTAGGAGCATGTCTTTAATCGTAGTACTTTTTCAGGAACTTGTCGTTTATGGGCATCAAAATCAAGTCTCTATTTTGTTTTGCGAGCCGGTATGCACCGTTGGAGAATACGGACTCGATGACAAATGGGCTCTCCCAATTGGGGTAGAATTTGTGATGGTTTTGTGAGTCATGACCATCAGTCTGTAACGACTAAGACGAGATCGCCTACTTGGAATGTTCTTGCTTGACTTTCTTATTGAAGGCTCGAGAGAAGCGTACTTGATAGAGCTTGATGCTTTATTGAGCCTGTAAACGCTTCTCGTCTAGAGCTTCCAGCTCTTGCAGCCGTCGGTGATAGTTATCGTCCGACGTCAACCGGTAGGTAAGGGCCACACGAAGCGAGGGGATCTGGGTCTCCAATGGGATAAATGTCTTACCCATAAACCAGAGAGAACAGCGTATTTCCTGTAGTCGTCCGAATTGTAGTACGATACGTCCATAAGCATTCGCCCAGCTTTTTATTCTAGTCGCGCTGTTTGAAGACACAAACTTTTTAAGAATCTTGATTATGGTCTTGTTAAAAGCTTCAGCCAGACCGTTAGCCGATGGGTTGTATATCGTTGAAGCCACATTCTGAATCCGATTCTTATCGCAGAATCGATAGAAAGCATGGCTTACAAACAGCGGACCATTATCGTGAATAATCCTCCGAGGTAGTCCAAAACGGTAGATGACATGAAATTTTATGAAACTAATCATGTTTGATGTCTTTACCTCTGCAAGCAGAACAGCTTCCGTCCACTTGGAGAAATAATCGGTGATTCCAAGTATAAACTGGTGCCCCTTAGATAACGGCGGGGGTAATTGGTCCAATGATGTCCATTCTCTATGCTTCAAATGGTCAAGAGGCCACTATTGGGTACAAGAATTCGGATGGCTGATGTATAAAGTCTGCGTGGATCTAAAAAGCCCTACAATTCTTTACATAATTGACCGCATTTGCTACCATCGTAGGCCAGTAATAGCCCATCCGACGGAGATGGTCCTGTAACTTTGGGCCAGGTTGATGAGCCCCGTAAAGGCTATCGTGAGCCTCGCGTAGGGCTTCCTTGGCTTCTGAATTTGATAGGCAGCGTAGCAGTAGCCCGTCGTAGGATCGTCGATATAGCATTTTTGTTTCCGTATCATAAAAGAATCTGAGAGAATGTATTCTGATTGAAGTTACTTCTTTCACATTCTCTGGCAGGATTTCGTAGACTGCAAAGTAGATGAACGGGAGTCTCCAGTCTTGTACGTCATTGGTTATCTGGGCAGAGTAACTCATACCTAGTTGAACGTTATTTTTGGGACAGACCAGCTCATGGCCTATCACGTCGACTAGATGATGAGCATGATTTAGAACTGTCAAGAAGCGACGAGGCATGCTTGGCGTCGGCTTAATATTTTGGAGCCTAGGAACATGCTCTATAAAGAACCCCTCCAAGGTTGTAATGATGGCAATCGATGTCTGATGATAAGGAATCATGTAGTCGTTGCGGACCTCGTATGAGCATCGGATTTGATTAACAATCAACTGCAAGTCGCCATATGCTTCTAGGTATTCGACCCCCACTTCTTTTACGAGTCAGAGCCCGATAACCAGAGCATTATTCGGCTACATAGTTTGAACAGGGTTCTGTGAGAGAGTATGCCGATTGACTACCAATCCAGAGGGAGAAATTAATACTATCCCGAGTCCAGCGATGATATCACCTTGGGGCCCCGATCTTGAAGTACCGTCGAAGAATATTGCCAAATAGCATCATGTGAAGTCATATTTGAGTTAACGACTTCGTTGGGATTTTTTATGGATTCTGGCTATTTCTAAGCCTGGATGGGCTGCTAAGAAATCGGCCAAGGCTTGACCTTTGACGGCCTTCTGTGGAACAAAAACCATGTTGTAGGGGGACAACAATATCGTCCAGGTGGCTAGACGAGAACTGAGTGCGCCTACCTTGGTTATGAGAACCCTGAGGGGGTTGACTCGTGAGACAACATGGATGGTCTGTCCCTGTCACATAGTGTCGTATTTTTTGAATGGCGAACACCAATGCAAGGCATTCCTTCTCCACGGTGGTGTACCTATGCTCTGGTCCCACCATCATTCGGCTGAGGTAATAGATGGCTTGTTCGTGCCCCGCATCATTGTTCTGCGCTAGTAAGGCGCCAAGGGAGTGTTCCATTGCCCGTACATAGAACAAAGGGCCTTCCGGCGACCAGGGCTACCAAAACTGGTGGATTCGACATGTATTCCTTAATGTCATCAAAGGCGCGTTGATATTCTTTGTTTCATACGAAAGATACACCTTTCTTCATGAGTTGTGTGAATGGTTGACATCGTCTTGAGAGTTAGATATGAACCTTCTGATGTAGGCTAATCTTCCCTGGTGGCCTCGGAGTAGGGGTGTAAAATGGACAAAGTAGTCTGTTGTCCGTACGTGTCCGGCTCGATAAATGGTTCGACCGTGGACCGTCCGATTGATTAACGAACAGAACACGGACTATTTTTTTGGTCCGTTTAAAAATGGACTCGGACACGATCATATCCATGTCTGGTCCGCATTTGTCCGCGAACCGTCCGATAGTGGAGACTCATTTTAGTTTTGTATCAATTATGTCATATTATTTTGGTTTTGCATCAAATTTTGTTGTTCGGTCTCGATTTTTGTTAACCTTTTACTATTGTTTGTTGTATTCTATAACCTTCAATTGTTTTCTTTCAACTTAATTTTTTGTACCAACTATTAAGGTATCTTGATAAAATAATGGCTTTTGGTAATATTTTATTTGTTCGCGGACCGTCCGATTGAATTAACGAACAGTGGTTGTACGTGTCCGTCCGGCCCGAACTCGAACAGTGGACTGTCCGTGTCCGTCCGTCCGAACTCATTTTCATTTTCGGACCGAACACGGACAGTGGACTGTCCGTGTCCGTCCGGCCCGTTTACACCCCTACCTCGGACTTCACGGAGGTTCCTCGGTGGACTCATCTCTAGGATTGCTTTTGTCTTATCGGAGTCTATGTGAATGTCCCGAGAAGTAATGACAAAGCCTAAGAATTTCCCGCTGGACACTCCCAGGAAGGACTTGGTGGGGTTCATCTTTAGATTGTGCGCTCGCTTGAGATCGAACACTGTCCTCAAATCGTGCAAGTGGTCATCCTTGGAGCGGCTTTTGACGGTGATGTTGTCAACGTAACACTCCACCGTCTTGCACAAGTGGTCTGAAGATGGCACTCATAGCTCATTGATATGTAGCACCGACGTTCTTTAGGCCGAAGGGCATGACTGTGTAACAATACACGTCGATTGGAGTTCGAATGACGTATGCTTCTCATCGTCAGGAGACATTTTAATTTAATTGTATCCTGAAAATCTATCCATAAAGGACATGCGCTCGAAGCCTCACGTATTATCGATCATTGTGTCTGTAATCGAAAAAGGGAATTCATCCTTAGGACACGCCGCATTCAGATTGCAAAAGTCGATACAAATTCGGATCTTTCTGTTCTTCTTGACGGCGGGTACTATATTAGCTTCCAGTCTGGGTGTTGCTCCTCGCGGATGAAGCCGCTAGCTATAATTATTTTCTTCTGCCTCGATGGAATTCATGATGTTTGGACGGAACCACTGTTACTGTTATTTGACTGGCTTTGCGTCTGGATGAATATTGAGCTTATGAAGTGCGATCTCAGGGTTTAGCCCTGGCATGTCTTCATATCTCCAAGCAAAGACGTCGATATATTCTCTGACGAGTTGCAACAGCGACTCCCGCTCATCGTCCGTTAGACTTTTACTGAAAGATTTGCTTCGAAGAGGATCCATCACCGAGGTCAACTTGCATGACCTTATCTTCAGTGGGAGGGTCTCATAGTTCAAAGTGCTTCTCCTACTGTGCATCCAGCTATTTGACCCATGGTTCCAATTCAATAAATTCGGGCAGATCTTCATCTTCTTCTTGAATGTCGAAAGATACCATCTTGACAAACAGTGTTTGCCTGAATATATCTCCAATGCTATTATCAGAATCGTATGTAGGTGATTCGGACGAGTGAGAATGCCACTCGCACTACTCATCGGAGCTCTCGAGCGTTGTTGCTGGTGTAACATTACCTAGACCATGTCTGAACTTGTTCTAATAATCCCGAGATTTCCCAGCTGGGACTGGCAACTGGAGAGGTGATAGCGGGCGTTGTCGTAGTTCAGGCCTGGGGTAGTTTCCAGATTGTACCCCTACTTTTGCATGAAGTACTTGGTTTGGGAACTATAAGTAGAGCGGCAATCTTCCAGTGTCGGGTTCGAGATCGAACTCTTCTGGTATGAAAGGTTGAGGACCTTCTTTTCGGTCGAAGATAATTATGTGATCCTTTTCTTCTACCTGGGACTAGGAAAGTAGGCACCTCTAATAGGAGTAAGTCGATTCGCGGTATAGACGGTTGTCACCTGTGTGTGCAGGTTAATGTCCAGACCGTGCTCCATAGCATACATCAGATTAAGCTTATTGCGCTCAGGATAGTTCAACGGCAACCTTTATTGATGAAATAAGGTATCTTGTCGAGAGGATTACATCATCGGCAGAGGGACAATCAACATGTACAACCAGATATTTTATAAGTTCTGCCTCCTCTTCAGCTACCCCCTGCGTGACCGGAGGCTGGGGCGACGTCTTGGGCAGCTTGACCACCAAGGGTTCTGCTTGTGGCATCGGCTTGCTTGAGGTCCTCAGATCAACACTTGGCTGCCGGCTTGTCTTGGGGAGGCGGATAACCATCAGCTCGACGTAGGACTTTGCATCTTCTGTTTGCTTTTGATTGGATTTCGGCAACCGGATCACCATCGGCTCCACAGAGGACCTTACATCTTTCGTTTGCTGTTGATTAGATTTCGGCAATCGGATCACCATCGGCTCCACGATGGGTTTTGGCTCATGGATAGACCTGTAACACCCACTTTTCTAAAATGAGGATAATTTTGAACTTTTATAATTTGATTAATCGATAATAAGATTTAACTCATGTTGTAATTTTTGGTAATTTTTTAATCAATTTAAAACTATTAAAAATATTAAATTGTGATTTTGATGGTTAACTAATTAATTCCTAGTTTTGCTAAGCTTAGTGACTAACCATGGAGACCTAACCATGTGATTATAATGACTATTTACAACTTTTTAGGCTAAGGGTATTTTGGTCATTTTGTGACTTTTGAATTATTTAGGATTTGATTAATTGGAATTTTAGATTATTTTAATAATATTTAAATTGCTGTATTATGATTTTGATCATTTTTCATATTTTAATATTTTGGGAAAATTTTATATTTTTAATATTGTTTTATTGGATTTGTTTAGTCGGGTTTGAGTTTCGTCTCGTTCCGACTTGTATTGTGACCCGGGTAGCTTGAACTCTAGATGGGATCCAATATTAAGTTAAGCATGGCTCACAAGACCTAACATTAAGTTAGTTAATTAAACTAATTTTTATCATGTTAGAATGGTTAAGTTAGAGACTCAAAACTAGATCATTTTGACACCAAACTTGAACCTAGTCTAGACTTAACCATATGAGACTAGAGAGGGGCAATTAGGACATTTCCCATTAGCCCTAATGGACTCTTTATGGCAGCCACCTTTAGGAGAGAATGATTCATTTCATTCATTACAATCTTGCCTCTTTTATTTTCCTTTTGTTCTTCCCCAATTTTAGAGAGCCTTCCCATTAATTTGATGTCCAAATCAAATCATTCCTTCACCAAACCTTCCCTCAATCATTCTATTCTCCAAGGGAAGGGTGCTACCAAGGATTGGAAGAGGAGTGCAAGGAGGATTGTCCACTTTGAGGGATCTTCGTATGGAGCCGTGTCCTAAAGGATTTCATTGGGATTCCACTCCCAATAGGTAAAACCCATCCTCTAAATCGATTTTCTTTGCATATAAATTAGTTTTGAATTCGTAGGATCCATTCTCATGCATGTGTCTCATTTAGATTCAAATTTGAGGCCATTTGGAGCTCTTTGAGGATTTTAGATATGTATCTTGTGTCCTACTTGATAGATCCCAAATTAGGACACCCCATGTGTATGTATGTATGATAATAGTTTAAATAGATATTTAAATTCAGTTTTATAATGGTTAGAGAGTGGATTGATCTTAGTTAGGATGGTTAGAATGAGTTTTATTTGGATACCTATGTTTGTACCCAAGTATCTTGGCCTATATGTGTTCTTTTGTCAAATCCGTCATAATTTTAATCCACGTTTTTATTAACCAAAGTAACTTAGAAATGTCATAACTTTTAGCTTAGAACTCCAATTTATCTCCGTTTTTTAAAAGAACCGTATCGAAGTTAGCTTTTCAAATTATATTTTAATAAGCCAAATTCGTTTTGTAACTGTTTGTAGAATTATTTGAGTGTCAGCTGTACGAAAGACGAACGTGCTTCGGTATTTTCGCAATTTTGGGAGCTTCCGGACACGAAAATGCGATCCGTTTAAAGTTTCGGAAAGCTAACACAAAGGGCTATGACATACTTTAATCCTAGAATTTAGTGAATACCCAATTGGTACAGTATTGGTTTTAAGTAGAAGAGTGACTATACGATATATGCATTTTGTGTAACCTATAAGCCTATGTAGTATAGATATTAAATGAATATAGAGTATGTAATTCATGATATGTTAGATGAATGAAATGATATATTCTCTTTACATTAATGTATATATGGTTGAATGCAAGCATGTAGGAATGTAATTAATATAATGTATATAAGCAATGCATGAATGAAAGAATGATATACAATGTATGCATGAAAGTATATAATGAATGCTAGATATGAATGCAAGATATATATGTAATGATAGATATAATGCATAATGTATAAATATTGTAATGCAATATATAATAATAACATGTATGGTAATGTAGAGTATATGATACAAGCATGAATGAATGGAGGAAATACATGTATATAGAATATAGAATGTAATATATGAATGCAAGCATGCAAGATAATATTGTATCCATATATGATGTATTCAACTTAAAGATAATGTAATATATGAAAGGAATGAATGATAAATATAACATGATATGTAAGGTAATACAAGGTATGAAATATATGATGTGTGCATATTTGTATGTCTCTATGTTAATGTATGAAATGATATGAATATACAATATATGCATATGTACAAAACATGTAGGTAATGCATAGATGCATGAATGAAATAATGTTTGCAATATGTTAATATAAATACAACTATCTAATATGCATGAATGTAAGTATAATAATACAAGTATACAGTATGTATCATGTAAATGTAATATACATGATATGTATGTATACATGTATACAAGGTAAGTATGTATGTATGTATTTCTATAAACTGAGTTAACCTATAACCTTTACACCCATGCATTCATACACCCTTTGACATCATGTATCCCATGTCACATACACCTACCTATCACTAAATTTTAGAACATTAACACATATCCTTTCACACACATGCCAAACACACACATACTCACTTACTCTTTACCTCTCTTTCTCTCTCTCTATATATATATATATGTATGTGCCTATATATATAGCTTTCCTATATATATCTATGTATATGAATATGTGAATAGTAATGCATATATATATATGTAGGATGTACATATATGTAGCCTATACGTATGAGTGTACTACAATATATTAGATATATATATGTTATGTGTAAATGTGTTTGTGGTTTGGCTTAGGCATGATATAGCCTATAGCCTAGGGCTCTTAGCCTATGGTGTGTCTGTTTGCCTAGTAAGAGTTTAGTTAGACTTGTTTAGTCTTGATTAGGCCTAGAATAGACTAGTTAACTAGTATAGACTTGTTTGGTTTAGGTTTGACCTAGTTGACCTAGTTTGACTAGTCTAGTTGACTAGAGTTGACCAAGTGTTGACTTTAGCCTAGTTTGACCTAGACAGCATGTAGATGCATTGTAGCAGTCTATTTCCTTATTTTAGACATGTTGTAACTTGTGTTGCTCTGATTAGGAGACAGACACCTCTCCTCAGGCAGTACACCCTCTTCGGACATTCAGTTATCAGGCGAGTACATTCTCTGATCATTTTATATCCTGTTAGAATTATTTTCCTGCTTTAGATTACTTTACTTGATGCTGTCACGTTGGTAACACGGATTAGTACTATATGGATCCATTCTTGAGATGTTATCCCCTCAGGGAGCATCGTATACTACATATTCTGTGCGTTTCACTTACATGGTGTATCACTATGCTTCACGATTCTTCGATCACTTATAACATGTACTCTCATGATCACAGAGTCTTCCCAGAATTATCCATTTATGGGTCATTCCCAGAATTACCCCATTTATGGGCATTCCCAGAATCACCCATTTATGGGCTATCCATGTATCACCCCTTGTGGGCCTTTGCATGGAATCATAACATAACCTGGTTGGATCCTTGTGTATTGATTGGGGGTACGGGGGAGTAGAAGTAGACATGTGAATAATATCCAAGTAGTGTAGTTCCAGAATCACTCCATAGTATAGTTCCCAGAATCTCCTATGCCATTCACATGTTTATATTATACTCTGACTCACTAGCCACTATTAGTTCTCTACTTATAGTAGATATTTCTATTACAGTTCTCTCTCTCTCTGTTTACATATTGTATTTTCTTCAGATCCTGTATCTTACTTTACTGCATGATTATATTTTCTAACCCGCTATGATCTGTTGAGATGTAGTGTGCTCGCTCCTGTCCTAACTGGACCTGTTGATAAATTTTACAGATAGCTTGGATGTTGCCTGCTAGCCTAGAGGAGACACATTAGAGGTTGTTTAGATAGCTATTTCAGTCGTCTGGAGTTGTATTTACTTTATGGATTACTGTATTTGAGCTTTGAGATATATTTCTGAGTTTTTGTATATTAGACACTTAGACTTCTATCTGCTGTATCTCTTTTGGATTTCATGTTTTATCTATCTTCCTTTATGCTCTACCTTAGATGTGATTGAGTTTACATTCTGCTATGTCACCCCCTATAAACTGCTTATCCTTATACTGTTAGATGTATGAGACCTAGGACAGCGTTTCTACCGCCGACACTGCGGCGTAGGTTGGGCGTTATTACGTTCTCGTGCCCTTACTCTAGAGTGCGGGTCGTGACACATTTTAGTGGTGGCCCATGCAGGTCGAGACTAGAAGTGTAGTGGTATTCGAACTAGAGTACCACTACAGCCTGAAGTAGGATTAGGATATATTTTTGAAGGTACTCAATCACAGTTAGGATCCCTTGAGAGATTCCTGGGACGACCCTTGAGAATTTTATTTTAACTTCGATTTGAAAACTCTTTTCCCTTGATTTGTTTTATCTTTACTTTCTATTGTTGAATTTGAGTTTGTATTTATTGATTTTGATGGATGATTGTTGAATTTTGAATCTTGATGTTAGCTGTTGCATCCGAGTTTGTATTTATATAATTTGATGGATTTTGTTCATTTTTGAATCTTGATGTTCGTTGATAAATTTGATTTTCGGGTATCCATTGTTGATTTAATTTAATTTTTGTCAAGATGAAATTATATGGGCTAGGTCATCTAAGTTATGGAATCTAATCTTCTACAGTCACATTAGCCAGCATGGTGAGGACATATAGTCTGGCTTTGGATATATTTTTCGGGTGTAGGAATTTAAGGTTTTCGCAGCCAAGCTAGCGGCTATCACAAAAATTTTAAATACCATGATTCTAGAGGTATGTGCCTAAGTCGAGGACTCTGTGATTATCGTAGCCTTGCTTACTAGTATGATGAAGATTTAGAGTACCATGATTTTGGATAGACGCATATGATTATCAGATTGTACCTTAAATATTTTTGAACATGTTTTCTCTACTTTGTTTCAGTCCTTCAAAAAAAAGAAAAAAAAGAATTGTTATTTGTTTGTTTTGTTTTGTTCTCATTATTTAACTTAGGGTAGCTTTAACTGTTTTTATAAACCTTTGTGTAACTTTTACTATGAATTTCTTCTTAATACAATGAATCGATAATTTTGCTAGACCTTATCTTAGATTTGATATTTTAGCTCTGGGTTTCAAAATGGTTCCTTCTTTTAAACAAATAAGCAGAACAGATTTTATCGTTATTTCCTTCTTACTATTATTCTTGTATTAAATAATAATAATAATAATAATAAAACTGTCTTGATTACATCAATCACCTGCTTTGTAATCTTGGTAGGAAATCTAAATATTGGTCTTGATATAGAATTTGATTTTATATTGGGACATAAGAATATATATAGTGGACACAGACACTTTGTCTAACACGTATGCATGCTACACTTTGATTATCAACCCATCTAAATGCATATTAATATGTTGTGGATGTTTAAATTCTCAAAACCTAATATTCTGATACAGTACAGTATCAGAGACTGGTTCTCTACTTTTCCAGTTTAAATTCGTAATTCAAATATAGGTTTCATGTTGTTAGTTTTGTTTACATCACTGCACGTGTATGTTATATACAGGGTTTCAAAAAAAAATTTGGAAAATTGGTTGAGTTTATGTTTGAATTTGTCAAATCTAAGATGTGCGCGTATTAACCCTTAATACTGAATTTTAACTGTTAGTTCAATTTGTTGTTTTAAATGTAATATTTTGAGCTATATACATTGTGGTATGTAGGGATATAAATTTAGGTTTCATATTCTTACATGTTAGGTTGTGATAAACGTTGGGTTGGTTTGATGTTCGAATTTCTCCAAAATCCTAAACTGAATACGTGTTAACATTTTTATATTGATTTCAAATGGTTAGTTCAATTTCAGATTTAATATGCATGTAATATTGAACTGTATGCATAGCTAAATGTATAGATAGTATGTTAGGATTTCTTCTCTATCATGTTAGGATGTATTGGAAGCATTGAGTTGGTTATGATATTTCAAACCCCTAAATTCTGAAACTGTATTATGTTAATATTACACTGGTTTAAATGTTAGCTTATTTCAGATTCTTGTATGTAAATGCTGAACTAAAACTGGGTTCAACCTTTCAATACTAAGTTATAACCATGTACAAGGACACACACACCCTAACTTAGTATACACTGCCATGTAAACCTATCCCTTTCTCTCTATTTTATGTTCATATATATATATAGATATATATAGAGTTTATGCATACATGTTATAATGTATATATATACATAACTAAATCTCTACCTCTTTATATATATATATATATATATATATATATATATATATATATATATATATATATATATATATATATATATATGAGGTTAGCCATGCATGTTATGAGTAAATAGGTTGTGTATTGTAGATTGTTTAACCAATATGCCATGAGTAGTGTAACTTGATAGCCGTTGTTTTGAAACCCAAATCCTCCTATACTCTTTCATGTATATTCACATACACACATGCCTACTATCTAACCATATGAACATGTCTCCATACACCCATACACACACAAACTACATAACATTTACATAATGCTAGCTTTTTCCTCTCTAACGCTCTATATATATATATATTGTGATTGGATTTCAATGCAATTGACTTTCATTCTTTAACTTTTAATTTTGATTTTTTTTTCTTTGAATAGTACCCCTTTATAGATAATTGGTAATTATCTTATTTTATTTTCTGATAAGTACCAGTTTTTATATAGGATGATAGACTGTCTTACAGTTTTGATGATTTGTTATTTTTGAATCTTTTCCAGTTTAACACCCCCGATTGCTTGTATGTTTGATACCCTATGACCCTTTTTGGTTAGCATGACTAGTATACCTAGATGAGACTTTCACTACACCATATGCCATGACCCTGTATGCCATCCTTTTTAATAGTATGATTTAGGTAAGTTCTGAGACCATGATTGTTGGGGACGTGACTCTAGAAAAAGTACGACCATCTTAATTTCGAGGATGAAATTTTTCTAAGGAGGGTAGACTTGTAACACCCACTTTTCTAAAATGAGGGTAATTTTGAGCTTTTATAATTTTGAATAATCGATAATAAGATTTAACTCATGTTGTAATTTTTGGTAATTTTTTTAATTAATTTAAAACTATTTAAAATATTGAATTGTGATTTTGATGGTTAACTAGTTAATTCCTAGTTTTGCTAAGCTTAGAGACTAACCATGGGGATCTAACCATGTGATTAGAATGACTATTTATAACTTTTTAAGCTAAGGGTATTTTGGTCATTTTGTGACTTTTGAATTATTTAGGATTTTGATTAATTGGTAAATTTTAGATTATTTTAATAATATTTAAATTGATGTATTATGATTTTGGTTATTTTTCATATTTTAATATTTTGGGAAAATTTTATATTTTTAATATTGTTTTTATTGGATTTGTTTAGTCGGGTTTGAGTTTCGTCTCGTTCCGACTTGTATTGTGACCCGGGTAGCTTCAACTCTAGATGGGACCCAATATTAAGTTAAGCATGGCTCACAAGACCCAACATTAAGTTAGTTAAATAAACTAATTTTTATCATGTTAGAATGGTTAAGTTAGAGACTCAAAACTAGATCATTTTGATCCCAAACTTGAACCTAGTCTAGACTTAACCATATGAGACTAGAGAGGGACAATTAAGACATTTTCCATTAGCCCTAATGGAATCTTTATGGCAGCCACCTTTAGGAGAGAATGATTCATTTCATTCATTACAATCTTGCCTCTTTTATTTTCCTTTTGTTCTTTCCCAATTTTAGAGAGCCTTCCCATTGATTTGATCTCCAAATCAAATCATTCCTTCACCAAACCTTCCCTCAATCATTCCCATTCTCCAAGGGAATGGTGCTACCAAGGATTGGAAGAGGAGTGCAAGGAGGAGTGTCCACTTTGAGGGATCTTCGTATCGGAGCCGTGTCCTAAAGGATTTCATTGGGATTCCACTCCCAATAGGTAAAACCCATCCTCTAAATCGATTTCCTTTGCATATAAATTAGTTTTGAATCCGTAGGATCCATCCTATGCATGTTTCCTATTTAGATTCAAATTTGAGGCCATTTGGAGCTCTCTTGAGGATTTTAGATATGTATCTTGTGTCCTACTTGATAGATCCCAAATTAGGATACCCCATGTGTATGTATGTATGATAATAGTTTAAATAGATATTTAAATTCAGTTTTATAATTGTTAGAGAGTGGATTGATCTTAGTTAGGATGGTTAGAATGAGTTTTATTTGGATACCTATGTTTGTACCCAAGTATCTTGGCCTATATGTGTTCTTTTGTCAAATTCGTCATAATTTTCATCCACGTTTTTATTAACCAAAGTAACTTTAAAATGTCATAACTTTCAGCTTAGAACTCCGATTTATCTCATTTTTTTTTAAAAGAACCGTATCGAAGTTAGCTTTCCAAATATATATTTTAATAAGCCAAATTCTTTCTGTAACTTTTTGTAGAATTATTTGAGTGTCAGTTGTACGAAAGACGAACGTGCTTCGGTATTTTCGCGATTCCGGGAGCTTTCGGACACGAAAATGCGATCCGTTTAAAGTTTCGAAAAGCTAACACGAAGGGCTACGACATACTTTAATCCTAGAATTTAGTAAATGCCCAATTGGTACAGTATTGGTTTTAAGTAGAAGAGTGACTATACGATATATGCATTTTGTGTAACCTATGCGCCTATGCAGTATAGATATTAAATAATATAGAGTATGTAATGCATGATATGTTAGATAAATAAAATGATATATATATATATGATATATATTCTCTTTACATTAATGTATATATATGGTTGAATGCAAGCATGTAGGAATGCAATTAATATAATGCATATAAGCAATGCATGAATGAAAGAATGATATACAATGTATGCATGAAAGTATATAATGAATGCTAGATATGAATGCAAGATGTATATGTAATGATAGATATGAATGCATAATGTATAAATATTGTAATGCAATATATAATGATAACATATATGGTAATGTAGAGTATATGATGCAATCATGAATGAATGGAGGAAATACATGTATATAGATAATATAGAATATAATATATGAATGCAAGCATACAAGATAATGTATTGTATCCATATATGATGTATTCAACTTAAAGATAATGTAATATATGAAAGGAATGAATGATAATATATAACATGATATGTAAGGTAATGCAAGGTATGAAATATATGATGTATGCATGTTTGTATGTCTCTATGTTAATGTATGAAATGATATGAATATACAATGTATGTATATGTATAAAATATGTAGGTAATGCATAGATGCATGAATAAAATAAATATTTGCAATATGTTAATATAAATACAAATATCTAATATGCATGAATATAAGTATAATATAATACAAGTATACATGTATGTATCATGTAAATGTAATATACATGATATGTATGTATGCATGTATACATGGTAAGTATGTATGTATGTATTTCTATAAACTGAGTTAACCTATAACCTTTTACACACATGCATTCATACACCCTTTGACATCATGTATCCCATGTCACATACACCTACCTATCACTAAATTTTATAACATTAACACATATCCTTTCACACACATGCCAAACACACACATACTCACTTACTCTTTTACCTCTCTTTCTCTCTCTCTTTCTCTATATATATATATATATATATATATATATATATATATATATATATATATATATATATATATATATATATATATATATATATATATTTTTTATTTATATATATATATATATATATATATATATATATATATATATATATATATATAAATAAATATATATATATATATATATATATATATATATATATATATATATATATATATATATATATGTGCCTATATATATAGCTTTTCTATTTATATCTATGTATATGAATATGTGAATAGTAATGCATATATATATGTAGGATGTACATATAGGTAGCCTATACGTTATGAGTGTACAACAATATATTAGATATATATATTGTTATGTGTATATGTGTTTGTGGTTTGGCTTAGGCATGATATAGCCTATAGCCTAGGGCTCTTAGCCTATGGTGTGTCTGTTTGCCTAATGAGAGTTTAGTTAGACTTGTTTAGTCTTGATTAGGCCTAGAATAGACTAGTTAGACTAGTATAGACTTGTTTGGTTTAGGTTTGACCTAGTTGACCTAGTTTGACTAGTCTAGTTGACTAGAGTTGACCAAGTGTTGACTTTAGCCTAGTTTGACCTAGACAGCATGTAGATGCATTGTAGCAGTCTATTTCCTTATTTTAGACATGTTGTAACTTGTGTTGCTCTGATTAGGAGACAGACACCTCTCCTCAGACAGTACACCCTCTTCGGACATTCAGTTATCAGGCGAGTACATTCTCTGATCATTTTATATCCTGTTAGAATTATTTTTCCTGCTTTAGATTACTTTACTTGATGCTGTCACGTTGGTAACACGGATTAGTACTATATGGATCCATTCTTGAGATGTTATCCCCTCAGGGAGCATCGTATACTACATGTTCTGTGCGTTTCACTTACATGGTGTATCACTATGCTTCACGATTCTTCGATCACTTGTGACATGTACTCTCATGATCACAGAGTCTTCCCAGAATCACCCATTTATGGGCATTTCCAGAATCATCCCATTGATGGGCATTCCCAGAATCACCTATTTATGGGCTATCCATGTATCACCCCTTGTGGGCCTTTGCATGGAATCATAACATAACCTGGTTGGATCCTTGTGTATTGATTGGGGGTACGGGGAGAGTAGAAGTAGACATGTGAATAATATCCAAGTAGTGTAGTTCCCAGAATCACTCTATAGGATAGTTCCCAGAATCTCCTATGCCATTCACATGTTTATATTATACTCTGACTCACTAGCCACTGTTAGTTCTCTACTTATAGTAGATATTTCTATTACAGTTCTCTCTCTGTTTACATACTGTATTTCTTTCAGATCCTGTATCTTACTTTACTGCATGATTATATTTTCTAACCCGCTATGATCTGTTGAGGTGTACTGTGCTTGCACCTGTCCTGACTGGACCTGTTGATAAATTTTACAGATAGCTTGGAGGTTGCCTGCTAGCCTAGAGGAGACACATTAGAGGTTGTTTAGATAGCTATTTCAGTCGTCTGGAGTTGTATTTACTTTATGGATTATTGTATTTGAGCTTTGAGATATATTTCTGGGTTTGTGTATCTTAGACACTTAGACTTCTATCTGCTGTATCTCTTTTGGATTTCATGTTTTATCTATCTTCCTTTATGCTCTACCTTAGATGTGATTGAGTTTACATTCTACTATGTCACCCCCATTCGGGGAGTATAAACTGCTTATCCTTATACTGTTAGATGCATGAGACCTAGGACAGAGTTCTACCGTCGACACTGCGGCGTAGGCTTGGCGTTGTTACGTTCTCGTGCCCTTACTCTATGGTGCGGGTCGTGACACAACCTCCGGAGTCGAATGACCATTGGTTCCAATTGTACAGCTGTGGCGGGGGAACTAGGCACTTCTTTATGCAGAGTTGCGACAAGGGGTACGGCTTTGCCTGGTTTGCGGGCCTGGAGACCGATTTTCAGAGGTTCCTCTGACCCTGTTGTGGCCTCCAGTTCATTTTGTGTCCCCACATCAACTGTGTGTGGCTTAGATTTATCCTATAGACAGGCCTCAGACGAATAGTAAGACTCAACCCCTTTGAAGGGATCGATGTCGGCGAATTCCGTCTTTACGAAGCCGTGCTTACTAACATACTTGAAGCACTGGTGGAGCATGGACGGCACGATCATATAGTCATGTATCCATGGATGTCCGAAGAGGATATTGTAGGACGTATCCGCATCTATGACGTAGCAGGTAACCTCCGTCTTCAGGTCGCCGATCTGACATTTCAAGTGAATCTTTTCCAGGGGATAGCTTCTTTCCGAGTTAAAACCGCTAATGGCGGTATTGGTCAATGCTAGCCGGTGCATAGGGATGCCCAGGAGTTGAAGCAAGTTTTTTAGGGTGATGCTTATTGATGATCTAGGATCGATGTGCATCCGATCCACCTTGATGTCACCTATGTATCCGGTGTAGTACAAGGGACGATCATGCAAGTTGGTTTTGATTAACATGTCATGTGGAGTGAATACGATGTTGGGCATTGCATCTGCACTAATTGTTGCCCTGGATATCTGCTGACGGGTCCTCCCCTGTAGGCTTGACCTGAGGTAAGTAGGCGTTAGCATTCTGGAGTGCTTCGCTCAATGTGACGTGAATGTCCTTGGAGAGTCTTAGGAGCTCGTATAACGACAACTTTGCTGGCTTATTAGCCAGTTGTGCTAGTATGTCAAAGTCGTAAGGTCTCTCCAGCCCCTGAGGTGCGTCCTTATGAGCGGCCTTTCGAAACGGGTTTCCTTCGGCTTGGATCTATCTGCCGGTGGAGGCTGAGATGGTCCCGGAACATCAGTAGCAGGCAGCATTGTCGGTTGAGGGTCTTCGACTGAATTATCCAGAGTGAGCTGGAATTGTGCGCCAGACCGGGTAACAACGGCTGCTGCCTTCTCAGCTTTTGTCGAGATTGTATGGCAGGATCTGGATTTCCTATCCTTTTTTTTGCCAGTTGAAGATGGTACTGCCTGGATAACTTCGGGCACTAAGTCCGGGTGGACCCATATGACCTCTTTTCATGACGTAGTGAGAGGCACCAATCCAGTCGTCTGGTCCCGTACAGGTGGAAGGTTAGTAACCTCCATCGTTGTCAGGAGAACAGGTACTACCCCGTCTTAAGTTTTTATTGGGAGGAAGTCGCCGAACTGAACGGATACCATGTTTGCAGCCATAGTAACCTCTTCGAAATCTAGCGAGAGAGCATTGGAGTTGATGAGGTTCTGGATGTACCCTTTAATATGAAGCACTCCTGCGTAGGGTGGTAGACATAGCGGTAGAAGTGACAATACTTTGGATCCTCGATCTCTGCTGGTCGAGGCTCGTGCTCTACATCACGGAGTCGGATCCTATCCGCCTTCAGGAGCATATCGAAGATAGGCTTGACATGGCTATCTTCAAAAGAGTATGTCATCTCCTTGGGCTTCGGAGCTTCTGCTTGCTTTTGTTCAAGCTTTTTGGTCAGTACCAGCGACCATGGCCTGTTTGCCTTTGGTGTCCCTGTTATTGGTGGTGCCGCCACTGTTGTTGATTGGAGGTGGTACAAAGACGTTTGCCCTTGTCCTCTCCATCTGGGATGTATAATCCCAACTGGCAAGCCTTCTTTAACTTTACCTCTGTATTTGTAGCACTTATGATGAAAGTCATCCAACCTCTGAATTGATCTTTGTCCATCTAGAGGCTGATTACAGGGAGCAACTTCTTCTGACAGATTTCAATCAAGGAGCTTTCAGGATTGTCTTGGGGTAATCTCATCGCGGTTTGGCAAAACCGCTCGATGTAGTTTCTCGTCAGCTCCCTTTCTTCCTGAACGACGTCCATGAGAGACGACATCGTCACATCATGCCCAACTTTGTAGAACCTTTCCAGGAACATGTGTTTGAAGCCGTCGAAGGAATGGATGCAGTTGTCTGGGAGGTTGCGGTACCAGTCGAACGTGATTCCCTCCAATGCTCCGACAAATAATCGTATGAGGATGGCGTCACTATGCGGCAAGTGGTCTGTTGTGACTTCAAAATAAGTCATGTATCGGCTAGCAGAGGTCTTCCCGTCATATAAATCGATATAAAATGGTTTGTACCCCAGAGTAAAAGGAACATCTCACCATGTAACGGGATACGGCTGTCGTATTCTGAGGTCCGGGAGGAGTCTCGGGCATTGAACATTGCTTGAAGCTCCTGGACTACTCTATTTGCTTCCCTGGCCTCGTCTACAGCTGAGGGAGCAGATACTCCAGGAGGATTGTCGCCCAGAGGGAGGAGTAGTTGTGTTTGAGTCCGCATTGACTGTGGGGCCCAAACTTGTTTGTCCAGGTGTCCTTACTGGTTGAGTCAACAAGGCAGCTTTGATCTCGTCTACTGACTTGACCAAGGTTAGGATCATGGCTTTAAGTGCTTCTAGACGTTATCGATCACTAGGTCCTTCATGATCATCTCCTGCCATAAACACTGTCCGTACGTGGGGAGAGACTGTTGGGACCGTATAGGATGTGCTTTCTGTGTCGTACTCTCGTACAGAGAAATTATCGAGGAACGTCGAAATATCCTCTTCCTCGGACTCAGAAGGGGGGCTACCCCCTGCACAGGAAGCTACATCGTCTTGGCGAAGACGGTCACCCTCGGGGATGTCCAAGTCTGTTGTATAATTCCAGTGGATCGCTACCCCCTGTGCATCCTCTTGGAACACCAGGTTGTTGCATATGTTCAGGGGACTACCACCCCCAGCTTCGTTCACCCCTAGGGACCCCGAGGATGCAACCTCGGGTGTTCGAAGCTTCTTTTTGGAAAGGGTGCCTAGGTAGACACCCCCTGTGGTTGTCAGCGACAATCCTCCAGATGAGAGTTTTCTTGCAGTGCTGGCTGAGGTTGCCGAGCTGGAGGAGCATGTCTTCTTTCCTTCCTTGCCGGCAGGAACCTTTCGAGTTGAATTATAGGAGGCGAAAGGGAATTCCTTGTCTCCTGAAATTTGTACCTGTTTCTCGAGTTATCGTCGGGCAGGCACTGGCTGGTGCAGTCGTTGGAAGACGGACTACCGGTCTTTAGGTGCTGCCGATTTGTCACAGCAGCAGTTGATGACAACTTGGGTACAGTGATGTCCTAGAGAGGGCTCACTGTATGCCAAGGTTGCCTCTCTCTTCTTGCATTTGTGGATGAGTACTTCTCGTAAGTCGATGGCAGATTGATCTACCTTTGCATCCGTTTTGTGGGCCCGGGTATCTTGAGCGCACGGGTGCGTAGGTATCATATTGGTTCCCTGATCTGAGGCTAGTAAAAGTATTTGCTCTCGATCGTTGTAGGGAGACTTTTGTGACCTGCCATGTCCGTTTTTCACAGAAGGCTGGACACGGAAGGTTCTGTACAACTTTCCATCAGGGGCCCATGTAACAATTAACGGTACCCGTTGACGGTCAGCAGACTGGACAGTTGACTGGGCTTGTTGAGCCCGCACTACCCTAGACTTCTTCGACTTAGCAGCCAAAGATGCGTAGTAGGAAGAGTCCAAGTAGGAAGCTTCAACATTCTCCATTGGCTATATAGGGTCTGGTCTGCATGAGAGACGGTCAAAGACAGAGCTTCTGACAGGGCCGCATGGGGCATCCTATTTGCTGGCAGGATTGGCTGCCGCATAAGCCATCTGTCTGCGGCCAAGATTGGCTGCCGCATAGGAAATTTGCCTGCGACCAGGATTGGCAGCCACATAGGCAATCTGCCTACGGCCACCTTCCTTATGAGGCTTCTTCTTCGACCGCATGAGTTTCCCTTATGCCCCCAAAAGTCCAGCATCGTAGTATTTTCCTCTGTCGGATTTGGGGACAGCGGGGTCCTCTGCAGTTTGAAGCGAGGCCGCATGGGAGCTTTGGTCGCCGTCTTGAGTGGCGAGAGGAGTTCCTTCCAGAGCCGGACGCGGAGCAGTGGTCTTGGGCCTCCGTGCCCTGCGGGCTCTTTTCGGGTTGGCTCACTTCTGTGCTGGACTGTTGCTCCCATCGGAGAGCATTTTCTCGAACGCTTGTTGATCAAAATAATCAACGAGCATCTGCTGCGTA
This sequence comes from Iris pallida, assembly GCA_029216955.1. Lineage (NCBI taxonomy): Eukaryota > Viridiplantae > Streptophyta > Magnoliopsida > Asparagales > Iridaceae > Iris > Iris pallida. Next base: position 26,379 of record JANAVB010004977.1, read on the forward strand.
GAGCCGAGCTTGGACGTGTCGGATTGCGTCACCAATTTCTCATCAGTGGAGAAAGAAGTCCCCAGTAGAGTCGCCATCGTGTTTGCCATTGATTATCAAACAAGAACGACATAGGAACTAGTTTTGATTGCAAACTTTGAAAGTACAACAGAAAGCCTAGAAAGAAATCCTAGGAACAATCTAAGTACAATTTAGTTTTGATTATGGGGGGTGATGGTGGAGGGTCGAAAGAAGTGTAGGAACTCTGCCTTACTCCGTAGACTATCAGACACGATCTTTGCTCTTGAAGAAATTGCCAGCCTTTAGCATGGGTGTGGTATCCTGTTATTTATAATGATTTCAGAATGAAGCGTATTTTGGGCCGTATAGATGGTCTCATGGCCACGTGGCTGTAACAGCATACGAAGACTTGGTCTTTGGCTGCCAGCAGGTGGTTTGTTGAGATTTTTTTGTTGCAGCGAATCTGGGTGGTTGAGACTTGGTCAACTTGCCACGTGTCCTGAGATAGCAAATAAAGGGCCGCATAGAGCTTGGGGCATTTTGGACCGCGTAGGTCTTCTTTGTCTTTTAATGCTCGGCCATGCCGGGCCGCATAAGACTCATGCGGCTCAGGTCGCAGTCTCCCTTAGCCACGTGTCCCACCAGCAGTGCCACCAGTCTGCATGAAGCTTGGAGACTTTTAGGCCGCATAGATCCTGCATTCTGGGCCGCATAAGGCTCATGCGTCTCAGGTCGCAGTCCTCCTGACAGCATGATACCCCTGTGGACCATGCCTCAGACCGCATGAACTCTCAGGTACGTGGGACCTATGTCTGGTGACATGATACTTCTTTGTCTTTTTCGAAAGGTTACGTCTTATCTTCATCTTTTTGTCAGGATGTGTCAGAGTTGTCAGCTTTGTCAAAGGTGTCAGCTTTGTCAGAGGGGCTCCTGCGGCTGATCAGCTTGGCCGCAAAAGTAGCTCTTCCTTCTGCGGCTCGAATCAGTTTGGTCGTATTTTAACATAATCAATCTGTTTGAGACGGCAATGATGGGCTGCATGGATTTTGGAGCATTTTTTGACCGCAGAGTTTGTCATGCGGCTCTTCCTTCCGCGGACCAATTTAACTTGGCCCAAAGCACCCATGCGATCAGCTTTTTTTCTGTAATGTGATCCACATAAACCCCATCTTTTCCATGCTTCTACAAGATCCCCTTCAAAGTTTTCAAATTACAAATTTGGAATACTTTGAATAAGAAGCATGAAGATATGTCAAGCCGCAGGAAGGCTTCGAGCCATAGGAAGACTTCGAGCCGCAGAGAGACTTCAAGCCACAGGGAGATCCCATCCAGGCTGTCCAGCTGTTACTGCTGTATTTAATGCTCTGATTTGGTTTTGGATTTGGGGCCGCCATTTTAGTTACAAGGGATAGAATCCCAAGAGTCATCATTATCTCTTAGTGGATACGAGAATCAAAGCAGCGTCTATCGATTTACGCTCTTTAGAAGACCTATAAATATGGGCCATACTGCGAGGAGAGAGCTTCTCTTTTTTCTTTCAACTTCTCCTCATTCGGCTTCATCATCTTAGTTGTCCTTTCTGCTCCAGTCAGCCATGGCTCCAAAAGTTTCAAAGTCGACCGGTGCTGCGGCCAAAGGGAAGGGACCCGCCTCTCCGTCGAGAGCTGCGGACTCTCCTCCCGTTCATCCCGACGTGCAACCCCCCATTAAGGGTAAGGATGGTGGGAGAATAATGTCTTGAATTTAAATGGCCATGTCGCATGCTTTATGCACAGGCCTTGTCATGTATCATCTCTGTGCTTTGGCATAATCGGTGCGTGTCCCATCTCACTGGACCGCATGTGTTCTGTGTGATGGTGTCGCATGGACTGAGCCGCATAAGCGTCACTGAATCGTATGCATGCCTCGTGACAGAGCCGCATGAGCGCCACATAACTGAACCGTATGGATGCCTCATGACCGAGCCGCATGAGCATTACATAACTGACCCGCATAAGTGTCTCATGATCGAGCCGTATGAGCATTACATAACTGAACCGCATAAGTGCCTCATGACTGAGTCGCATATACATCTCATATTTTTAAGCCGCATGCGTACCCCTCACAACTGGATCGTATAAACTCTGTCTGACTGGACCGCATATGCTTTATTTGATTTGAGCTGCATGTGCTCCTCACAACTAGGTCGCATAGGTTCTGTTTGACTAGGCCGCATAGCTGAAGAATGAACTTTATTTTCCTCTAACTATATTTCTTCTTTGACCCTTGCAGTGAACTTACCTACAGCTCCATCGGGGGAGCTCTTGATAGGGTACGCTCAGTCTGCTTTGGGTGTGAGATTTGACCATATAGTCGAACGCGTGTCGACTCAGATTACCCGAGGTCAACCTGAGGCCAGGTTAAGGGAGATCAGGGGCCAATCATTCTTCTACCTACTCAGCGTGATGAATTCCGGAAGACTGGGGGACACTCATCTGAAGCCTGCGTTCTTATTCGGAGACGCTCTAACTGTCTCGAACCCAAGCATACTGGAGATATCTGAGAGCTGGGATTTTTCTTCCAACGGAGTAGTGGTTCACCTTTCTTAGATGGAACGCCATTTTCTTCTATCAGGTTTTAACATGGTGCCTATCGAGAGACGAATAACGGATCCCATAACTGAGGACCGACAGGGAGTCTTCATAGGCAATATCCATTATAATAGATGAGCGTGGTCGGCGGTCGCGACCAAGGAGTCAGTCAGTTATTCTGTTGTCGGACTAGCCCCCGGCAATTTTATAAATGAGATGAGGCCTAATAATCGGTTCTCTGAAGCTGATTCCTTCTTGAACCAGATTGCACGCAAAGGGTCATATCCCATGGGCAGACTATCGCTGCTGAATTGGATGCATCGTTCCCCTACGTGGGTCAACTTGACATCCTGGATTCTGACGGTGTATCAGGATACTTTACAGCAATTCGGCCTCTATAATGCCATAAGGGGCACCTGCTACGGTCTTCCTGTGAACACAAGGCTGTTTATAGCACTCCTCGAGATGTACAACCGTCGTACGGGGACCTTTTTTACGCCTGCTGGGGAGATGGGGCTCGTTCGCCACGAGATAAATGACATCTCTAAGTTGCCCTTGGCAGACGAAGTTTACGAGGAGTATACTCCCACAAATGAGGGGTTTGGAGAGTTAGAGCAGCGGTTCCCCGGGTTCCTTGCCGTTTATCGGGAAGTGCTATGTCATCATAGCACTTGTCAGCAAATGTCGAAGAAGAGGGTTGAAAGGTCTGAAGGGAATCTTCTCCACACCAAGGCTTGGATGAGTTATCTGTTCAACCTTGGGCCTCAGGCCGGGTTGCCCCTCGGAGCCCTCAGACTCAAGAAGAGGTGGTTGTACTGGTTCAAAGTGCCAAGAGGAACAAAGCTTCCGATGACAGATTTGGAAGCCAGACCGACACCTTCAGTTATTTCTATCAAGATACCCAACTCTTGTCCAATAAGGCCATCCTGGCTGGATTTCTGATGATATGGCTGAGGATCTGTGTGGTCTCGGGGGGTTCCGGTTCTATTGAGAGAATCAGCCGCAACCTGATCCTCCCTGCTGTCAAGTTAGTCTTCGGAGGCAGGCAAGCTCTACTCCCAGTCATGGTGTGCAGCATTCATCGAGGCCTTCGTATCTTTAAGGCCAAAATCCTAGCTCATGACATTACGAAGGCTTTCAACCGAATTGAGCTACCCTACCATTATCTGATGGGGTGGCTGCTAATGCACTGCCCCTCTCTAATGCGGCCTGGTCCTGAGGGTAATGCGACGGCCGACGATGCCTTCATCTACCAGTACCATGACATGCCATGGACCTATTCAACCATACCCACTGCCGAACTGTGCTCGCACGGGTGGACATCTACTCCTTTTTTGTGTCTGTTCTGCCTTTTATCGACGAGGAAATGAGGCGCTTTTATCTTGATGGGGGTGTCGCACCCCAGATCATATCCGAAAAGATGTTCCGCTGGTTGCAGAATATCCGCCCTGCACATCTGGTGTGCCGCAACCGCAATGTCGTCTTCTTGGAACTGTAGCTCCCCTTCCCAAAAATTTTAAAATATTTTTATTATTATTTATTTTATTTGAATGGTGATTTTTAGAATGTTATAAATAATTAAGTAGTTAATTATTACGATAGAGAGCTTTAATCATGATTAAATTTAGAGTACAAGGTGACTAAAAATCGTGGCACGGATAGTGTAGTGACGTGCCTTGACTAGTGTATTAGCCATGCCAGGGAAGGCCGGGCCATAGTGATGTCTTAACTAGTAAAACCAGGCAAAGTTGTGACATGACCATTATAAATAGTTTAATTATTATTATTATTATTATTTGACGTTTAGTAGACCCGGTTGTACCAAACCAGCCCGGACTGGACCCGTACCAAGCCCAAGCCCATGTAGTCATTCGGGACGTCCAATGACATTCGTGTTGATGTATTTTGGTATGATGGTGTCGTATTTCGTTTTAATGATCTAATGAATATTTTCTAAGTATTCTAAATTAAATATTATAAATATCATTATTAGTTGATATTCAATGATATTTGTATAAAATAGGTCCTTGTACATTTTGGGATTATTAGACTGTGCATGATGGTATATACACCATTATTGGTTTATTGAATTTCATTATCATTATTATTATTATTTTTATTGAGGTTATTATTATATAATATTAGTATTATTATTGGGTATATTATTTTTGTCAAATAAATGTTATAATATATATTCATATTTATATAAATAGGTCCTACACTAGAAAAAAGGGTATTTAGGAATTTAGAAATTTATTGGAATATTTAGTTATCCCTAGATATGTATATATAAATATATATTATATATGTGTGTATGTGTATGTATATACAAATAGATATTATATACGTGTGTATGTGTATGTGTATGTGTATGTGTATGTATGTATGTATCTATATATATATATATATATATATATATATATATATATATATATATATATATATATATATATATATATATATATATATATATATATATATATATATATATTTATATATTTATATATTTATATATTTATATATTTATATATATGTATATGGGTGTAAATATATATATACATATATATATATATATATATATATATATATATATATATATATATATATATATATATATATATATATATATATATACATACATATATATATATATATATATATATATATATATATATATATATTTTCACCCATATACATATATTTATATAATATATAAAAATATATATATATATATATGTATATATATATATATATATATATATATATATATATATATATATATATATATATATATATATATATATATATATATAAATATATATATAATATATATATATATATTATATATATATATATAAATATAATATATATATATATATATATATATATATATATATATATATATATATATATATATATATATATATATGTATATATATATATATATATATATATATATATATATATATATATATATGTTCATGGGTATTTATATATTTATGTAGATACATATATATTAATAGAAAGAAAAACCAAAGAAAACAGATAATAAACCCCCAAGCCAGGCCAGCCCAAGCCAGCCCAGTCCAGCCCAAGATTTGGCCCAGGAATCACCCACACACAAACCCGCGACCCCCACCCTCTAAATCCCAGCCCAGCAAACGCGACCCCCCTGTACAGTATAGCGTATATATATATATATATATATATATATATATATATATATATATATATATATATATATATATATATATATATATATATATATATATATATATATATATATAACGAAGAGAAAATGAGAGAGAGGTTGAGAAAACTCTAACCCTAACTCGAACCCACGCCCCCAGGATCGCCCCCAACCTCAGGCGCACCACCCGCGATCGTGCGCCGCCGCACGAGTCGCCGGAGTCGGCCGGTCACGCGCGCGGGTGCGAACAAAACGGCAGCAGCAGCGGCAGTCCTCGGCCTACTTCACAGCAGGATTACTTCGCGCTCGATCAACCATTCGTCACGCCGTTTTCGCCTGTACGAACCTAATTTATACCTCTTCAACCCCATAAAATGTTTTCGATGTAAAAAGTAATTAAATCCAGTGGGAATCGATGCCAAAATCCATCGAAAACCTGTTCATGAACAGGGGATCGAGCAGTCCCAAACCCTCTGTTCGAAGGAAGGTTGCGAAGACATTAGCAATAATTTCCAAAATCTAATTGAACACATTCCAAGACAACTTATAGCACTTCATAAACCTTTTTGTAAATTTGAATACCATCAAATGAGCGTGGAGTGATCGATCAGCCAAAACTGGCAAAAACCTATTTTTAAAACTGTCCAAAACTTAGAAAACCCTTTGATACGACGTGCGTAACGTCAATCCGGGCGACGTGGTCGTGAACCGAAAGCATCGAAAGGTGCGTAATGGCTTCGTGGACGTGTGGGCTTTGACGGAATTCAAATTGGTTGCGTGTGCACAACGAATTTGATGTGTATCCGTCAAAATTCACTGTATCGGCCTATGTACAAATTTTCCAATTACTTTGTGCATATTCGTCAGATCGAGACGAAACTTGCACCAACAGGATCGTATCATTTTTCTGGTCATGTATGCCAAGTTTGGTCCGATTCTGAGACAGTTGACCGGATCATCGTTTTACGGGCCTCACGATCCGATTCAACGGGAGATTGTGTACGGCCCGGCAAAATCCAAAATTGGACATACCGTTGGGTTCGTATCATCAAAAAAAATCCGTAGATATGTAACTTGATGACTTTAGAGACCGTTGACTCTGGCACGCTTTTCGGTGCAAAGCGGGTCCAACGGCGAATACCATTTTGACCCAAAATTACCGTTTTTGCCCCTGTGTCCAGAATTTGACTTAAAGACAGGCAATCCTAGCTAATTTGATTATTCTAAAAACGTTGGTAATGTCTATTTCATCATCCGGAGACTTTTTGCATGTGTTGACTTTAGTGACTCATCTGAGTGGTTGTATTATCGGTTTCACCAGCAAAGGACCTCAGGCAAGTTCACTTTCTGATTGCTTTCGATTTATAGTAGTCTTTTTATTTCATATTTATACATATATCTTGCTGCTTGTTGACATGCTCGTCACACGGAGATTAGTATCATGGATTTATTATACATTCTTGACTGTCATTTTTATGATTACCATGCTTGCAACCTGATTCCATGAGTACTAGTTGGGCGGGAAAATATCTTAGTAGATGTGTGAACTACCCCTTTACCCATCCCAATATGTCTAATCTTGACTAATAGCAGTTGCACATGACACGTACAGGGTGCCGTATTTACTCCCTAGTCGTTCACATGTCGAAAATGATATTTTAAACCACATTGATAGTTGTCTTTTATTTGTTTTCTTGTTTTCTTCACCGCTTGTCATGACATCAGTTACTTTTTAGTTTTCATCTCATATATGTTATTTTAATGACTTGTGAATTCTATTATATTTTTGCATTGCCGTCAGTTTGTGTACTTGTTCTATTCCTGTCTGGAAACCAACATCTTTCAGGTTAGCTGTGGCTTCACTTAGCTTTAGGAGATACAGGTGTACTTGCAGACAGAAACCTAGAAATAGATAGCAGTTGTATTATTTTCATTAATTGTGAGAATTTTGTATTTTCTTTAAATATAAATTTTGTAACTGTTGTAATAAATTTAAAAATGTGAATGAGCAGCAAATGTTATATTTTGTGATTTTGAGCATCTTGGCCGTGACAGCATTCTACCGCCGACTCTGCGGCGTAGGCTGGCTTGGACATATCTCGTATATGAAAAGCGGGTGCGGGTTGTGACAAGTTTTTGTGGTAGCCCATGTAGGTCAGTTTTTACAAAAGATTACGAACTCGTGATCGTACTTAAGTTAGTCGTACCTTACGAGCCTGTGATTAGAAAATGGTCATTCACAACTAGGAGTAAGTCAATTTTAGGAGAATGGTTAGGACTAGGAGTCCCATATTCAATTTAACTGTTAGGTAGTTAAGATTGGTATACAGGCCATGTGATTTAGGTAGGGTTCTACCCTTATCATTAATTGTGACATTTATTTTATCCCCTTTTGCTCCTTCTCCCTCTCTAATTAAAGACAGCTCTCCTATTTGATGACAACAGAACCGAGAGAGAGGGAGAGAGTGAATTAATTATTTATGTACAAGGCATAGTAAGGGTACTATATTGTACATATACATTTGTGCGTATTGTATTAGTTAGTATTATTGAATTGGGTTCAATGTTATACACATATAATTGCATGGAGATATATTATGACGATATTTATTATTGTATTAGTATTATGTACATAGTGTTTAGGAAATGAAATAGATATAAGATTATTATGTTTTTGGGTAAATATTGGGTTTAGATATAGGCTGGTTTTAAATGATTAAGATGTTTAGTCCATATTCCTTAGGAAGGTTTACATCTATGGATTTTCTTAGAAAATGAATATTACATAGTTAGCATGGGAATGTATGTCTTGGGACACAAGATGAATTTTTATTATGGGCTAATATTTGTTTTGTTTTAATATATGGATTTTGGGTTCGGGTCTGCTATACTTGGTCAGGTTGAAGTAAATAGTTTTATACATAATTCTCTTGGGGCTTTTAAAACATAGTTGGGCTATGTGAGTATATGAGTATATATATACATGCACAGGTAAAGGGGAATAGAAGATCTATCCTTGTTTGGCTTGACCATTGTCTTCCCTAGCCACTCACTTCATTTTAAATTGATACTCGAAATTACACACACTTACACCTCTCACATCTCGACTCCTTGAAAACTGTTGGATTGTCTTACCAGCCCAAGCCATATTACTGATTTAGTTGCTTAATTAATCACCTTCCCTAAAGGTTAATACTCTATAGCCATCCATTGACTTTTGAGCTTAACATGATCCAATCATACCTATAATTGTTCCGACTCGGTTTTGTTGGAAACACAAGGTGTACATTAATTTTTTCTCTCAACCATTTGAAATACATATGAAATAAAGATTAGGATGTTCTTACTTCCCTTGTCTTCAGTTATTTCCTTCCCGATCAATCTTTTACTTTAAGGATTGAGACTTATAGGCAGATGTTACGCTTCCTAGCACAGTCAACTAGTTTGAATCTCTAACAGCTCCTTGAAGTTCTTAGGAACATAGTTGGAGTAATTTTAACGACTGAGATGGCTAGACAACAGCGCACTGTCGCCAATTATTTGAGAATGGAGAATATGGGTTCACTGCAGCCAGCAGCGCACTGGCGAGGCACAACCCATAGAATTGAAATCATTTCGAAGAATTATAGTTTATGGAACATTGCTAAAACTATATCTTCGTTGACCTCTTTAGGCCCTTGTGTCAATATAAGGTAGAGTATCTGATAGCCTATCATAATTGAATCACGGAACCAAGGGTTTGCCACAGCCAGAGTATACGGGCGAGGCATAATTCTCGGTGAAATGACTTCATACGTGATTACAAGTTTAGGATAATATAGAGAATAGAAAGATGCCCTGTGTGTTCCATAAGATCCAAGGCAAAAACTAGTGAAAGCTCTATAAGTTGGGTAGCATGTCTCTCAACCTAGCATTCCGTGGTCCTCGTGATCTATTAACGAGGTAATTGACTGACACTAATAGGTTTACCTAGAATATAGAATTTAGAGGTCCATAACCCATTAGTCGACCAAGACCTTAGGAATAAGAAGATAGTAGATTGAATGTATAAGCAAGAACACCAGGTAAGGTCTTGATTCTCATAAAACTCGAACTACTTGTGCCTGCTTTCAAAAATCTCGCATATTTGTATTTTGACTATCTTGACCAATGCTGATATTACAGCCTAGTTTTGCAAGCTTACTTTTATCGAGCTTGATTCAAGACATATATTTATTAGGGACGCCTACTAACATACTATCTAATCAGAATCAGTGTATTACGGTCTGATCAACCATGATGCATCTGGTTCGTTCTTCATTTAATTATCCTACGTGGATTGAGATATAGAGGTATCCAGGATCTTATCCGCGACTATATTGACAATTCCTCTTGAATTATACATTCACCCTTGAATCACGTAATTGTATTCGATGACATCTTTCTTGAACTCCTTATTGTTTTTGTCTTTCACTAATTGAAAAGACGAACGCTCGTATTTCATAGATAGATACAGAGTATACCCTATGGCTATGATAGTTGTATACACAAGTGTAGCTACCATCGGTCAGCCATGTGACTAGAACCTTGCATTGAGTTACTCATTCTCCTTTCGATCCTCAAACTACTATTGGGACCTTCTCGTCATCTGAATTTGAGAATGATTAGGATTTTACCTTTAGTCAAATGCCAACCTAGGAGACTATCTATTCTCAAGAAACCAATTATTGTGAGCCCTAATTATTTGCTTGAAGCTTGCTTTAACTAGCAACCCTTAAGCCTTAACCTAACCTTTCCTCGACCAAAGCCCACAGTTTAGACATGAGATGAATAGACAATGGTAAGGACAATCATTTACCATGACCATAGTAGACACCCATCCCGAGATTGGTTTCCAACAAATATTACCCTAGTTAGGTAAATTTTATTATTAAGACCTAACTAGTATTGGAACACCACAGTCACTAGCTTAGCCAATACCATAGCTTAAATATCCTGTTATATTACGATCTACCAGTTATCAACCGTAATACATAATTACTACAGCCCATACCACTAGAACCCTTGTAACCATAGTCTAGCAGGCTTGACACAAATATAAATTCATGACTCAGTTGTTAGAAATCTTTTCATATGATGTGCCTTAGAGATGGTTACCATGTCGATAACTCTTGTATACTATGGACGAGTAGTTCATTCTATTTTATCGACCATGTGTCAATGTACACACTTGTTTTTCATTTATTGAGGAACGATCCTTGACTTGACTTATATCTACCGTATCACGTTATGCCGCGCCTTACTCTTTATTAACAAGAGTCGAGGTACAATATCCGGACTTTAAAATTCTTCTAACCTCATTATTCCTAAAATCATGTCCTAGCTTCTAAGGTGAGTAGACTGTAAGCTTTCTAAAATTTTGGGATATACGAGGATTACCGATTGATTAGAATAATTTTCCATTAGAATAATAGTGCCCCGTGGACTCCCACTTTCCATTTAGATCATTTTGTGTCCCCGGATGTGCCATTAATATTCGGAGCACGAGACCAGCTGTTACCTCCCAACAAATTTTATATGCAAGATCTGGACGAGTCTACCTTCATCTAGGTATATCATGTCCCACTCAAACCCGTCCCCTTGTACTCTATTTTTGTGGTACGACTTTCAGGTCAAAAGGACTAGCTATAACCCTTACCATAATACCGGTATACTTTCCGACTTCCATTAGAGCCTCAACCTCGACTCAATTCATTCGACCCAATATATGATCGTGATCTACTCGAAGCCCAATACGCACATGCCACTAGTATGCTACCCAATTGTGTAAGCCCCCTGAATTTTAGGGCTATTTTAAATTTTCTAAATGAATTATTTTCAATGAATATTTTATTATTTAATTGTTTTGAACATTAATGTTTCTTTCCGTGACTTTGACTTCTAAAGCGTCAGGGATGCCAATCTATGTAAACTCTCTTTACGAGTTTTATAGTAGACCGGGTTATCTTCGTCTTGATATATCATGTCCCACTTGAACTCGTTCCCTTGTGCTCTTTTTGTATCGCGCAACTTCGGGTCAACTTGGACCAATTAATCGTTGAATAATTATTCCCACTTTCAACTTTGATTATCGTTTGCACGTTACCGTGACTTTTAATTTAGGAGCACGAGACCAGTCGTTTTCTCAAAACCAACTTATCATGAATGATCTACTCGAGACGCTCTACATCCATGACCTTCGTGTCCCACTCAGATATGTTTTCTACACTTTAGATATTTTCGGTTTCTGATATTTTCATGAATAGTGTTTCGGATATTTTCGTGAATTGTGTTTAGATATTTTCGTGAATAGTGTAGATGCACTCTATTATCCAATGGATAATTGGTTTTGTTTGAATGGCCATGATTGACCTAGACTTTCACATGGATCACGATCCGACGGCTAAGATTAATTTTCCCTTCTATATATACCATTTCACTTTCTCTCTCCTCTCTCTTTTCATTCTCTTCACTCTTTCTTCATTTCACTACTAAAATATGATCTATTAGCGACGTAATTTAGCGACGGCATAAAATGTCGTCGCTAAATATGGAATATAGCGACTCCTTTATATATACATCGCAAACCGTCGATGACTTGCGACGTTCAGCGACAGGAGTTAAATTACGTCGCTGAATAGCGACGTACAGTAACATATTATTAAAATATGTCGCCATCTATTAAAATTTTACGACGGTTAGCGACGGCATCTCTTGACGTCGCTAAATTTTTTACTTAGGGCACAGCGTTTCATTTTTTTTCCTCACTCGAAAATTCCAATTTTCACTCGAGCTCCCCTTCTCCCCTCCCCCCCCCCGGCGACTCCCTCCCCCTCCTGCGACCCCTACCCCTCCGGCGACTCCCTTCCCCTCCGGCGACCCCTACCCCCCGTCGAGCTCCTCCTCCTCGAGCTCAGGTAAACCCTAACCTAATTAACGCCTCTCCCTCCTCCTCCTCCTCCTCATCCTCCTCCTCCACCCCGCACACACCCACTGTCTGTGTGTGCGTGTTTTGGGTTTTATTTAGGTTTAATTTTGTTCAAACCTTTGGACACTGACACTGACACGACCCTTGGACACTGACACGACCCTTGGACATGTTTGGACACTGACACTGATACTGTGTGTGCGTGTTTTGGACACTGACACTGACACGACCCTTGGACACTGACACGACCCTTAGACATGTTTTGGGTTTTATTTAGGTTTAATTTTGTTCAAACCCGATTCATATAATGGTTTTGATAGTTCACAATCGGACAATACTAAAGTTTTCAAGAGGAAGAAAAATGGAAAATAATGGTTTTGGCGACATCTTATTTCCAAATAAATACCACACCAGAGCACAGTCACACTCTCAGAGTACTGTAGAATGCAATGTAGAGTCCAGGAATAGCTCGGGCTACAATTTTGTTTAATCATGTATGCTCAAATGTTCTTAGAGATCTCCAATTGGACTAGTATTTTAGAAACGGCAATTTGATATAAAAAAGTCCATCCGGAATGTAACTTGCGTCTTGCATTTCACACATAATAGAACCCCAAATGAAACAATTAAGCAGTAGCTATGGAAGAATGTCACATGTTGGAAATTCGTATCATGTATATAGGGTTGCTTATAATTTTTGGACACCTGGAATAGTCCCAAATGAATAGAGTGCATTATTCAAGTATAGTTTCCATTGTGGTTTGTGGGAGGAGAGCCATTTTTTTCTTGGAGCTCTCGTTGAACTAGCTTTGGCTGGTTTGAGCCAAAGTCATCCAGAGGTGTAAGTGAAGTGTAGTCTAGTATAGTCTAGTGTGTTGACTTTATTATTATTATTATTATTATTATTATTATTATTATTAATGTGGTTGGCAATCAAAAGTAGCAATTAGCGGAGGTGGTCAGCAATATTGACTTTTTTGGTCGTCCCTTTTATCCGATGAGCTAATAAAATTGATCACGTACGTTGTCCTTTGAAGCATATCCTCTAAGAAAAATTAAAAATAATTGGTTTTGACCAAAACCCTAGCTAGTAAGTCTACTACTGATATCGTCGATACCAATACTCATAGAAATAGTTCGATACCGATTTCCATACCTATATGTTGTTGCTCAAGTAGTTTATAGCTACAAATGCGTAAGTGCAACATGAAAATCTTATCTGTTAAATATGTTACCTAAGAGCATCATTAGTAAGGACAATTCATTACTACAATGTATAGAGTATCCTAGAAGTGTAGGTATGATTGGTATATCGTATTACATAGAGTGTGTAGAGTATCCTTTCGGTCTATAAGAGTTACTTCACTCACTTTGTCAAGATAAGTAAACTTTTTAAATGTTGACGGTATATATACCGTCAACATTTGGTTTTGCCTTGTAGCTACAGGCAGTTGCCTGTATTTTGCCTTATAACTTGGCCTTTGGCCTATGCTTGAGCAGTATGGACTTCCAGGTTAGGTGGTTAGTTCATGATTAGCATTGTTTAGATATTAGTTTCAGTTAAAGGGTTAGTTTAGATTAGGATATTAGTTTATGTTAGAAAGAATATGAGAGTTAGTAGATGTTAAAGTAGGATATTAATTTATTAGTTAGGATAGATAGTTTGAGTTAGGATACTGCTCAAGCACAGGCCAAAGGCCAAGTTATAGGATATTAATTTAAAAAGTTTTACCTTTCTTGACAAACTGGGTGAAGTAACTCTTGTAGACCCAAAGGGTCGATATTGGACAGTTGGGATGAGTATCAGAATCGGTATCGGATTAGTATCGACCGTATCGGATTAGTATCGGTCTATCGGATACGAAACTTTGACGCAAGACAGTTGTTTTAGTCCCAACACAGTTGTTTTTGTTTCTTCCTTCAAATTCTTTGTTTGTAATATGTGGAATGAATGAACAGTTTATGTTGCGCACCCATATCTAAACTGTCTTAACATTCATTCACTGACTGTAATGTACATGTATCTATCTTACAGAATTATCCTCAATTGGATATGGATATGAATTACTACTTACGAAATCGTCCGTGGATGTACAACCGTCATCCTGATGACATATGCGGTGTGCGAGATGAATTCATAGAGGGTGTACAGCAGTTCCTGCAGTTTGCCAAGACGTTCCCTCAGTACATGGATGGTACCAAAATTAAGTGTCCGTGTGTGAGATGTCGCAACTTGAAATATCATCCAGAAGTGGAAGTCACGTATCATTTATACTCGAAGGGTTTCACGCCGAATTACTATCAGTGGAGCGCGCACGAAGAACTTGTGTCTTTAGCATCGGAGTATGAGTCTTATGTGGATGTCCATAACAATGTTGCTTACGACGATGGGTTGGTGAACATGATTTTTGATGTGGCAGGGCCTAGTTTCGATCCGGACGATCATGATGCACCTGAGGAGGCACCGAACGCCGATGCTGCACAGTTCATGGAGTTGCTGGAGAATGCAAGGACTCCATTATATCCTGGTTGTGAGGATCATTCACCGTTGGAGGTGGTTACAAGATTGTTGAGCATCAAGTCTGATTTTAACATGTCGCAAGATTGCTACAACCGTCTTATGGAGTTGCTTATAGAAATATTGTCTGAGGGTGCTAAGTTGCCTAAAGACTTCTACAAGGTTGCGATTTAAGCGATGATCTGATATACAAAGGAGGTGCTGCCCAAATTTTAAAAAAATATAATTTGTATTTTTGTAATGATGTGTGTCTGTGTTTACAGTGTATGTGAAATACAGTGTTCGGAACAATCGATAGTTTCGATTACTGTTATATGTTTTATCTTGGACAAAAAGAGCAACTGTTCATGGTGTACTTCTGAGAGCTTCATTTTTACATCCTTCACTCTCTCGGGACGTCGTACAGGATCCCGAGAAGGTAAAGGACGTGAAGAGAAAGCTCTGAGAAGTGCACCCTGAACTATTGATCTTTCTATCCAAGATAAAACATAGAACAGTAAGCAAAACTGTCGATGGTACGAACACTGCACTTCACATACACTGTAAAAATAGACACACATCATAAAAAAATACACATCATATTTTTTTTCAGTAGTCTGCGACGGATAGCGACGTATAGCGACGGAAAGTGGACGTCGCTATACGTCGCTAATTACGGGCGTTACGTCATTGTACATCGCCACCTTGCTGACGTGGCAGGCATGCTACGTCATCACGTCAATAGAACTAAACGTCGCTAAGAAGTCGTACTATGTCGCTAAGTTTGCGACGTAAAGTTTTTGTCGCGTTACGTCGCTAACTTTGCGACGACCTAGCGACACGCATGGGACGTCGCAAACAGCGACGTAAGGCGACGTATTTGCCATCTGCGACTAGCTAAAAAGCGACCTTCACTTTACGTCGCTAAAGCCGTCGCCAATTACGATTAGCGACATAATTGTCATTATTAGCGACGTATCATGACGTCGCTAATTTGCCTTATTTTAGTAGTTTCTTCTCTTCCCTTGGAGCTTGCTAAGAGCTTGGCCTTGAGGTCTAGAGTGTGGTTTCGTACCCCTCTTGGTGGTGGAGTAGAAGATTAGGCTTGGAGCTTAACCTAGGCAAGTACATCTTGCTCAAAAGTGACATGACCATACTTTATTTTTGTTTTCCATAGAAACTAAATTTTATTGGCCTATAATATGCTTCTTTAAATTGTTAACATGTTTAGTATATAGCACTTTTGGTTTTGATCGACAGTATTGCGTAGATCTGAGTTTCTAGATATAATTTTCGAGTATTTTGAGGTTTTGATCTATCAAATGTTTTGATTTATGAAAACTAATAGTCTCATATTGTAGGAAATTAAATTTCATGCGATTTTGACTTTTGAAAATTGAATTTCGATTTAAAACGAAGTTTTTATGGCGAAACAAGTTTTGAGTTTTCAAAAATTAACTTTCTGTGACGGTTCGGAAAATCCGTCGAAAATCCTCGAAATTCGTCGGAAAATCCGAACTTGCACCACTAAACTTGCTGTGACACTTCGAAAAATCCGTAGATAATCCACAGTAATCCGTCGGATGATCCGGTTAGGCTATTTTTGAATTTTTATATATATTTTAAGTACTGTAAAAATCTGGTAAAATTGTATTTAAATACTATGTTAATTTAGCTAATTTATTATAATTTTTCTAGCATTTAATAAGTACTTTTGGCATTTTATAAAATAGGAAAACAGAACTCATTTTCAGGATACATGTGTTTGCTGATTTTTAATAAATATCTATGAGGGTTTATAAATTCCAAAAAAATAGTATAAATTTCTATAATTAACAAGGATCATTTTGGTACTTTATTTTATATAATTGAGCTTTTTGTCTATCTCAAAAATTGTTGGAACACAATGTACAGTTTAATTTATTTATTAAATAATTACGACTTTCAATGATTTGTGTTCTTTTGAGTTATTATAGTATTGGACCTCACCCTACACTAGTGTAAAGGCCCTAAAAATTAGTTTGGATATAGTGTCACCCCACATGGACTTTTATGCTAGGTCCCCACTTGGCTAGTATCCAGTTAGGAGTCGTGTCACACCACTAGTGTAATCTTGAACATAACTTAGAGGCTGAGTTTGTATATCATTATTGACAGGACACCGGACATCTATATCTTCATACTAGTATTCTTGCTTTGTTCGAGGCAAGTACATCTACAAACTCATTTACTGTCTTTTAATGCTAGAACATGTATTAACCCTGTTTAACCATGTTAAAATACTGATCCTTGAGATAGCAAGTTAAATTTATATGATTATTTTCAGTACCTACCATGCTTAGGACAGTTCTTATATCTTCACATGCTTCTTACTGGTTCTCAGTACGTGTTTTACTATGCTTTATACTGCTCTGAGTTCACATTTTTATACTACTCTCAGTACCTACCGTGCTTTATACCGATCTCAGTAGCTCTTACATGTTAGAACCTGGGTTATGGGAAAACTGATAGTTGAGTACGTGATCATGCCCCCACGCTACGACCTTGAGCCGTGTAAGGCCGACATTATGCATGTAGACCTTGCCATAGGCCAATATCCCGAGGCACTTGTACGTGTGTACATTTAGGCATGTACGAAAGTACATATTGTTCTTACCGATGCCACAACACCATCACCTATTGACCGATCACGTACCTGTTCCAGTTTTAAACATTAGATATACATGTGTCACCTTGACAAATGTATTTTACCGTGATTCCAGTCATACCATGATTCCATATATGCCATGTTCCCTATGTTACTATGATACTGTGATCCCGGTTGTACCATGAGGCCATGTTTCCAGTATTTCTGTTTTATAGACTTATCACACCATATTTTTTGTTGTACATCTCTTTCATTATATATTCAATACTTTAGTTGTAGAGGTTGTACTTGCTCCGTCCTGACAGGATAATGTTGTAGGTTCACTTTTCGAGAAGGAAATGCTATGTGATTCATATTATGGTACTGCATTTGAGGACCTGGCCTTAGCTCCAGAAGAGGCCCAGCGGGGAACCTTGCTTAGATTTTCATGTGTTTTGAGACTTAGACTTTGTTTTGAACTTATATTTGGATACTGGACTTTGTCTCCAGTTAGATACTTTGGAAGTGTATTTTTAAGTCTGTACTTATTACTTTCGCTTATAGATGTTGTGTTGTGATGAACCTTTTAAATGAGATATTAGAACTGTTAGCAGCTTAGATCCTTTATTGTCTATTCTTAGAACAGCTTACTACGCTTTAACCAAGCGTAGGCTGGACATGGCTCGGCCCAGCCCAACAATTTGGGTAACGGGTCGTGACAAATTGAGGTCTCATGTGCTACTTAAGCTCAAAAGTCACTGAAGGCGCATTTTTGGGCTTTAGGGACCTAGCTAACCAACCTGACCGGCAACTAGCTCAACCACTTGGGTTGAAACCTATTCTAGGTTACCCCAACCTAGTAGAAATAATTTTATCATTGGAATCTTGTCCAGTCAATATAGATAGAAATCCAAGGTTCATCCAACCAATGATTGATGTCCAATCAGGGAACCTATTAAGACCCAGTAAAACTCATCCGTGCATACCACCATATTTGGACTATAAAATCGAACTATTTGAAATAGGTCCTTATACCTGTTATGTAGTCTCCACCTCTTAGAATGTGATGTCATTCGTAACCATTACTCTATCTACCTGGAAGTCGCGATATGATCTTGTATTGCATCTATATCCCTTGCTCGTGTGTTTAAATAACCATGAAAAGGATCACAATATTGATTTCTCAAATTTCGTTCTTTTATGGAACCTTGTTTAGATTAATTTCGAGAACGAAACTTCTATTTTGCATGAATTGCAAGCCCCTCTAAGAAACAAAGGGTTCTTCGATTTAATAAGTGGCTAGACTAGAGTAGCCCAATCTAGCAAATAAGACGATGGTTCATAAACTTTCTTTCTATCTGCATCATTGGATACTCTCTACTGCTCTTGAAACTTCATATTTGCTCTCGATTATTCCTTTATCTTCCTGTCCTTCCTATTTCAGAGCGACGAATGGTCAAGCTTATTAGAATTTATCAATATTTCTTAGCTACTTGTGTAAATTTGTTGCTTGTTAAATTGTGGGGTTGCTTGATAGATATGAGAGGATTATAGACGCCATATGTCCTAGATATCTATTGGTAAGATTGTTAGCAACTAGTCAGATGGTTATAAGGTTTTAATGACCTGTGTTTCGAGGGAGTAGTGTGATCAAAGGTGGGTAGAAGTCCTCGAGGTTATGTAGTTACGAAATGGCTAGGAGAAGGATATAAACTTTTTGAAGAATTAAAATTTAAGGAGATTAAGGTTAAGGTAGACTTCTTTTTTGAATTTTAAGGTATAGTTGTGAATTAGAATTTCGAGGACGAAATTTTTTATGGTGGGTAGAATTGTAGCTCCGCTTCCCGAAAATTTTAAAATATTTTTATTATTATTTATTTTATTTAAATGGGGATTTTTAGAATGTTATAAATAATTAAGTAGTTATTTATTACGATAGAGAGCTTTAATCATGATTAAATTTGGAGTACAAGGTGACTAAAAATCGTGGCACGGATAGTGCATTGGCGTGTCTTGACTAGTGTATTAGCCATGCCAGGGAAGGCCGAGCCATAGAGATGTCCTAACTAGAAAAACCAGGCTAAGTTGTGACATGACCATTATAAATAGTTTAATTATTCATTATTAATATTATTTGACGTTTAGGAGACCCGGTTGTACTAAACCAGCCCAGACTGGACCCGTACCAAGCCCAAGCCCATGTAGTCATACGGGACGTCCAATAACATTCGTGTTGATGTATTTTGGTATGATGGTGTCGTATTCCGTTTTAATGATCTAATGAATATTTTTTAAGTATTCTAAATTAAATATTATAAATATCATTATTAGTTGATATTCAATGATATTTGTATAAAATAGGTCCTTGTACATTTTGGGATTATTAGACTGTGCATGACGGTATATACACCATTATTGGTTTATTGAATTCATTATTTATTATTATTATTATTATTATTATTTTATTATTATATTTATTATTATTATATTATATATTATTATATTATTATTTTTATTATTTTTATTGAGGTTATTATTATAATATTAGTATTATTATTGGTATATTATTTTTGTCAAATAAATGTTATAATATATATTCATATTTATATAAATAGGTCCTACACTAGAAAAAAGGATATTTAGGAATTAGGATTTTATTGGAATATTTAGTTATCCATAGATATGTATATAAATATATATTATATACGTGTGTATGTGTATGTATATATAATAGATATTATATTTTTATTATATACGTGTGTGTGTTATATTATATATATATATATATATCTATATATATAATATATATATATATATATATATATATATATATATATATATATATATATCTATATATATATAATATATTTTATATATACGTGTATATTATATATATATATATTAATATATATATATATATATATATATATATAATATATCTATATATATATATATATAATATATATATATATATATATATATAATATAATTTTTTATATATATATTATATATATATATATATATATATATATATATATATATATATATATATATATATAATTAATATATATATATATATATATATATATATATATAATATATATATAAAAAAATTATATATAATATATATATATATATTATATATATATATATAATTTATTATATACTTATATATAAATATATATATATATATATATATATATTATATATATATATATATATATATAATATATATATATATAATTATTATATATATATAGTATATATATGTTCATAGGTATTTATATATTTATGTAGATACATATATATTAATAGAAAGAAAAACCAAAGAAAACAGATAATAAACCCCCAAGCCAGCCCAGCCCAAGACCCGACCCTGGAATCACCCACACACAAACCCGCGACCCCCACCCTCTAAATCCCAGCCCAGCAAACGCGACCCCCTGTACCGTACAGCGTATATATATATATATATATATAATATATATATATATTATAATATATATAATATATATATATATATATATATATATATATAGAACGAAGAGAAAACGAGAGAGAGGTTGAGAAAACTCTAACCCTAACTCGAACCCACGCCCCCAGGATCCCCCGACCTCAGGCGCACCACCCGCGACCGTGTGCCGCCGCACGAGTCGGTCGGTCGCGCACGCGGGTGCGAACAGAACAGCAGCAGCGACGGCAGTCCTCGGCCTACTTCACAGCAGGATTACTTCGCGCTCGATCGACCATTCGTCATACCGTTTTCGCCGGTAAGAACCTAACTTATACCTCTTCAACCCTGTATAATGTTTTCGATGTAAAAAGTAATTAAATCCTGTGGGAATCGATGCCAAAATCGATCGAAAACCTGTTCATAAACAGGGGATCGAGCAGTCCCAAACCCTCTATTCGAAGAAAGGTTGCGAAGACATTAGCAACAATTTCCAAAATCTAATTGAATACATTCCAAGCCAACTTATAGGGCTTCATAAACCTTTTCGTAAATTTGAATACCATCAAATGAGCATCGAGTGATCGATCACCCAAAACTGGCAAAAACCTATTTTTAAAACTGTCCAAAACATGGAAAACCCTTTGATACGACGTGCGTCCCGCCAATCTGGAGGACATGGTCACGAATCGAAAGCATCGAAAGGCGCGTAATAGCTTTGCGGACGTGTGGGCTTTGACGGAATTCAAATTGGTTGCGTGTGTGCGACGAATTTGATACGTATCCATCGAAATGTATCATATCAACCTCTGTACAAATTTCCCAATTACTTTGTGCACGTTCGTCAGATCGAGACGAAACTTGTGCCAACAGAACCGTATCATTTTTTCTGATCTTGTATGCTAAGTTTGGTCCAATTCTGAGACAGTTGACCGGATCGCTATTTTGCGGGCCCCACAATCCGATTCATCGGGTGATTTTGTGCACGGCCTGTCGAAATCTAAAATTGGACATACCATTGGGTTCGTATCATCAAAACGAATCCGTAGACATGTTTGACGACTTTAGAGACCGTTGACTCTGGCACGCTTTTCGGTACAAAACGGGTCCAACGGCGGATACCGTTTTGACCCGAAATTACCGTTTTGCTCATGTGTCCAAAATTGGACTTAAGGACAGGCAATCCTAGCTAATTTGATTATTCTAAAAATGTTGGTAATGTCTATTTCACCATCCGGAGACTTTTTGCATGTATTGACTTTAGTGACTCATCTGAGTGGTTGTATTATCGGTTTCACCAACAAAGGACCTCAGGCAAGTACACTTTCTGATTGTTTTCAATTCATAGTAATCTTTTTATTTTATGTTTATACATATATCTTACTGCTTGTTGACACGCTTGTCACACGGAGATTAGTATCATGGATTTATTATACATCTTGACTGTCATTTTATGATTACTATGCTTGCGACCTGATTCCATGAGTACTAGTTGGACGAAAAATATCTTAGTAGATGTGTGAACTACCCCTTACCCATCCCAATATGTCTAATCTGATAATAGTTACACACGACACATGCAGGGTACCGTATTTACCCCCTAGTCGTTCACATGTCGAAAAGGATATTTCAAACCACATTGATAGTTGTCTTTTATTTGTTTCCTTATTTTCTTCACCGCTTACCATGACATTAGTTACTTTCTAGTTTTCATCTCACTTATGTTATTTTCATGACTTATAAATTCTATTGTGTTTTCGCATTGTCGTCGGTTTGTGTACTTGTTCCATTCCTGACTAAAAACTAACATCTTTCAGATTAACTGTGGCTTCACTTAGCTTTGGGAGATACAGGTGTACTTGCAGACAGAAACCTAGAAATAGATAGCAGTTGTATCATTTTCATTAATTGTGAGAACTTTGTATTTTCTTTAAATATAAATTTTGTAACTGTTGTAATAAATTTAGAAATGTGAATGAGCAAAAAATATTATATTTATGATTTTGAGCATCTTGGCCGTGACAGCGTTCTACCGCCGACTCTGCGGCATAGGCTGGCTTGGACACGTCTCGTATCCGAAAAGCGGGTGCGGGTCGTGACAGAAACTTTACCTACCCAGCCGATACTCTCGACAATTTGGGTACAGCCAGTTATTTTTGGACAATCCCAGCCCCTGCCTGGGTTATGAGGGCGGCGTCCTGGATGGCATCCGGGCCTGGCATTACTACAGTGCAGTTCGTACCCAAACCAGCTTTTGTCTACCCGACACTGGGGCTCGGGGCACATCTTGTACCTGGCGTCCCTCCACTATGTCTCCGTGAATGGGCCTACCTGCAACTTCGATGCAAGTACCATTACCGGTACCAAGTTGGAGGAAAAATGCAAGGAACCCAAAAAGAGGACCAGGACAGGGAAGGCAAAGGCTATCGAAGTCTCTGACAATGATTTATTGATACAGAAGAGGAGAATGACTCCGACGATTCACCACCCCCTACGAGTACTTTGGCGACGCGCTTGCCTTCTCCTGTGCCAAGTCCTCCGCATAAGCGAAGTAAGCATGGACCCTCCGTCACTGACAGGCCTCGTTCTCAGAAGCAGGTCGCGATTAGGATGCGTGGGCCTGACGCCGCGGAAGGAGGCAACGATGTCGAAACCATCTCGGAGGTAAGTTTCATCCCGACAGACCACCATGTTACTTTTTGGGACATTATCTGATTGTTCCTTTTTGCAGGCTTTGGGAGGAATAAACCCTCCGTAGCCCGATGCTGCTTCGAGATTCCTCCAGCTACGGACACCTTGGTCAGAGAAGATGCGAACCTTACAGAACCGGATCTTGGGACTGCGGGGTCTCAGTTGGTCGGTACAAACCCAGCTACATGATCCTTTCGGGGCAACCGGGGCTGGAGCGGCAGATGCAGGCGGCTCGGGTACCACCGTTGAGAAGGTTATGGGGGCAGTGGAAGGAGTTATGACTGTCCTGAACGACTCGTAATCTCTGTCGCCCTCCCCTGGTAAGCTATGTCATATTCTTACCAACAAGGAGGTTCATTCGCTCTTTCTCCATATAATTCGAGTCAAGCTGGTTGTCGGTTGTTCTGGATCTTTAGGCCCTGCTCCTTTATTGCCGATGGTGGACATGGCCACGGAAGAGGGGATAGTAGAGGACATCGGGGCATACCTCGCGCAAAGAAGAAGAAGTGTACCTTCTTTCCTTCAAATCGAGGAGCCCCCGCTGGGTCGAGTTCGGAGTTACCCATAACAGAGATGCCGGCGGTAGAGGTGGTGATTCCTGCGCTAGCATCGGTGGATACGGGGTCGGTTGAAGCTGCCCCTTCCTCGGAAATTGAACTCTCCACTCTACCCAGCCTTCAGCTCCTTCAGGCTAGAGGGGGAGATTGCCGCTGCGCGGGAATCTCTTCGCTCGGAGTTTGTTTTCCTTCTGACAGGTTCATCTAGCTCCGCTGTGCCTCCTTCCCAGACACCTTCAGCTCCCTTGACTGCTATTCCTTCGATGCCGTCCTCTTTGGAGAACCTGGACGAGTCGTCAAAGGACATAGTCGAGAGCTTCTACCGGCATCTGAAATGAAGGTTGAAGCTGCTTTGAGGAGGGGAACGTCATTTGCCGTGGCTCGTCATTGTGCCCGCGACCAGATTGAACTGCTGAAGGCTCCCGGGTGGAGAGGGGACGGCTGATCTTCTGGAGCACAAACTGGCAGAGGCTGATCGGCGCCTAATCCAACTGCAAAAACTACGGCAAGTCGATGTGCCCGCTGCAGTAGAACAGGAGCGTGCCTTCCTCGTAACGGCCGTGAAAAAGGTGAAGGATGTACTGGAGATGACCAAGCCCACCTTGGAGAAAGACCTCCAGAGGTTGTATCTAAAGTATGACAAGCTAAGTCGGAAGGAGAGACTTGCCTGGTTCGTGAGGAGGCCACGGTTTGTACGATGGCCGAAACTAACGAGCAAATCCTCTAGCTCCAAGCTAAGCTGGCATCTCTGGAGAATGAGCTCCAAGCTACCCGTCAAGAGAGAGAGCTGATTTGCGAAGAGACCGATAAGGTCACACAAGCCTTTGCTGCTCTGGAGGGTACGCTGAAAAAGGTGGAGGACAACTGGCAAGCTCATGCACATCTTGAGGATGCTGAACAGCTGACCCAGCAAGCTGAACGTCGAGCCAAACAGAAAATCGAACGCTCAACACACAGTTGGAGGACGTACTCACCAAATTATGTGTTGCTGATGAGTAGTGAATTTTCCCTCTTTTTGTTGTTGTTGGAGATGTAGCCCCACCAATGTAGTTGATATTTCTTAAAATAAAAAGATACATTATCTTTATTCTTTACTTATGACATCTGAAATGCTCGTACTAGAGGGCCTAATACAACATTTGTGATTGGCAGAGGACATCCCACTTGGGGGACTTTTTGTGGACCTATTATCCTTTTGTGCATCTGTGATGCGAGTAAATAGATTCAAAATAATTTTCAGTGGGCCTATTACCCTTTTGTGCACAGGTGGTGCAGGTAATAGATGTTATGCTTGATAGTTTTTATTACCTGATAGTTTTTATTACCTTCCAGCAAATTGAGACGAGTACATTCTCTGATAGTTTTTATTACCTTGATAGTCTCTATGATATCAGTTTGTAGTGTTATGCTTGATACCTGACACGAGAGTGCACGGATTGATATAGCTTGGATCCCGTCATGAGATGTTATTCCTGATTATCCTGGTATACTGGTACTTGACTCGTTCTTGACTATTGTTCATGTACTTGTATGAACATCGATTCCTAAGGAATTTGCTACCCTCTTAGAGAATTTCGTGTCGTAACGTGCCATGGTTGGATCTATTATACTAGTCGGAGGATGGAAAAATATTAGGAGATTATGTGATCACACCTCTACTTGTTACTCACTTGTGCATAGCTCAACCTCGCCACACATAGGGTGTAGCCTGACCTTACTAGTACTTGTGCTTAGCTTTCATGTATGGCCGGCCTGATTTCTAGGTTTACCTGTGCTTGTTCTTGTGCATAGCTGTCATATGGATAGCCTGATCCTAGTCTCAAGCCGATCACATAATAAACTAATATCTCAAGACACTGTTTAGTAGTACTACATGCTCTATTTCAGATTATCACCTGTTGTTACACTGTATCCATGATTACTAACAGTACATTATTATCATGACATGCTCACATAATTTTTCTGCTATTCCACTGTTCAATTCTACTTATCCATCATGTATTTCATTGCTTTATGTTATTTATAGTTTTTGTCAATTTAAATAGAACTGTTGTTAGTTTATGTATTTCGCTCCAATCCTGACTAGATAACCAACATTTTAGGAGTTGTTATGTCCCACATGCTTGGACCACATGACGATTCTAGTTGAGATAGGTTCTCGATTGTTCTATTTACCGTGAGTTGTCTTCTGGGAGCTCTAGGCCATTATTCCTTATTTAGATTCATGTTTCATTGTCGAATTTGTCTCCGATACATTCTTGATATGTATGATCATTTGTAGATTCTAGTTGACTATTATCTCTTCTTATTCATATCTTCTTTAGACGTATGTGATTTGAGTACAGATTGTTGTTGTAGATCATATATATTATAGTTGTATACTGGGTACTTGACAGTATTCTACCATCGATAATGCGGCGTAGGCTGGACGTGGCCCACGTACTCGTGCCCGATATCCGGGTACGGTCGTGACGCTTACCATTGCGACATTACTCATAACATCAATATTTGTGTAACATAGTTCTATGACTATATGTAAGAGCAAGCATATAATAATTCTACGAATTAAGTACGCAAGTAAAGCACTATCAAACAACATGTAATATCAGAATTTTGATTGAGTTTAAATACTATCAAACAGCTGATTCCTTTCCATAATGAGTATTAGTTTAGATAGGATTTTCCCGCACACGATGAATAAGTAGGGAGACAGGGGACACCCTTGTCTAATACCTCGACCAGGGAAGAATGGTTTGGATGGAGTACTTTTAACCAAAATAGCAAAGGACTTTATTGTAAACAAACTGGAAGTAGATGGAGAATCGCCATTCAGAGAAGGCGAGGCTGATAAATTTGATTACAATTTAGGTTTGCTCAAATCCTTTACTGTAAACGAACTTTCATACCAAAAATGGGTTCATCCATCAAAAATGCTCCCTACTTAAATGCAGGTGGAGTTCGTAGTTTTGTTGCTTGTTCAAAAGCATAGGCCATCTCGATCAGCTTAGGCTCCGAACCCTTCAACCCACCAAAGCAAATCCCGAACGGCACTCCGTCCCTTCGGTATCCGGCAGGAACACTGATCCCGGGATATCCTCCGATAGCCAGAACACGGGAACCAATCGCGTCCGGAGTCACCACCGCGTCCAACTGCTTCTCCTTCATCAGCCTCTCCAATCCCTCCGTCGACAGGCGACCCATGTTTGCAATGGCCGCTCGCTCCGCCGCGCCCAGCCGCTCCTGTTCTGCGCCACCAGAAGAAGTCCTGACCGAACTCCTTGTTCTTTCCTGGCGATTTAACATCCAAGACATAAGCCATAGTGAAATGTGTAGTACATACTTAGTACATTGACATCGATATGGTTTCACCTGATTACTGTGTTTGTCGTTGAAGAGATTACGTCGAGCAGAGATCTGACGGGCGATTCGATCAGCTCGGACAGGTAGCGTTCAACGACATCTTGAACTCCGCCGCCGTCGCTACGAACTCCCCGCTCCGAGTGGGATCGATGATGCTCTCCACATTCGCTATTTCAAGATCATCTATTAGGATACCACCTCTCTGTCTGAAATTTATTTCAAGTCATATAACTTGAGGTTAAGATAGATGTTCTTTACAAGCAAACACAATTTGATCATATTAGACCTATAGAGGTGTTCTTATGTACAGTTCAGACACCTCATGGTGTCGAAATGCTCCTCGAACGTCTTCTGAATCGACTCGTCGTACGAGTCGAGGAAGACCTTTCGTAGAACTCCCAGCCTCTTCCCCTTCAATCCGTCCTTCTTGAGGAACTGTCTGTACCCGCCTAGGGGTATGTATCTTGATCCTTCCCTGGTCGCCTCTGCGTCTCTCTCGTCGAACCCGACTATTGCTTCCAGTACTTGGACCGCGTCCGAGACCGTTCGACAAATCGGGCTGCAACACGAAGTTAACAAGTGTACATCAACCGGTCATACAAACTTTGTCAATTCTTGTATGGAAGAAAGCGAGCGGCGAAGACTGACACCCCTAACTTAGTACATTGGCATGGACCAACCTACAGTATAACGTTGTTGGACACATGATGAGAAATTAGTAGTCTGCCAAGGTTATATTCATATTTACTGATAATTACAAAGTTTAGAAAAAAATATAAAATTTGTTAATAAATATCCTTTGTGTTAATTGCAACAAGTAAGTAATTGTTCAAAGAAAATAAGTGACTTAAAAACTATAGTATTGGTAACTTACCCAATGGTATCCTGTCTGGGAGTGACAGGAATGACCCCGGCCCGGCTGGTGAGGCCGACGGTTGGCTTGATACCGACGACGGAGTTCCTCGCCGAAGGGCAGATGATGGACCCGGCGGTCTCCGTCCCTAATGACACCGATACCATGTTCGCAGCCACCGCGATCGCCGACCCGCTGCTCGAGTCGCATGGGCCTGCGGATAGCACGTACGGGTTCTGCGCCCATAACATCTTAATTGTTAGACCTGCTATGTGTTGGTGTTTGTATTAGAGCAAAATAGATTATGAAAAGCAGACCCGTCCCTGGCCTCCGCGGGCACTCCATCCGCTGGGGATATGCCAGGACCGGTAGTGGGCCCACTCGCTCATGCTCGCCTTGCCGAAGATCACCGCCCCGGCCCTCTGGAGCTTGCGGGCCACGCCGGAGTCACGAGGGACCAGCGACGAGGAGGGCGAATGAGCCGGCGGTCGTGTTGAGCCTGTCGCCAGTAGCGATGTTGTCCTTGAGGAGGACCGGGATCCCGTGCAAGCCTCCTCGGCGCTTACCGTCCCCGCTCCGCCTCTCCCGGTCGGCGCGGTCGGCTTGACGGAGAGCGTCCGGGTTGACCTCTATCACGGCGCGGAGGAGGGGATTGAGCGCTCGCGTGCGGTTCAAGTAGTGCTCGAGGAGCGCGCGGGATGTGAGGTCTCCTCGTCGGAAGGATTGTTGTATGTCGTCGATGGTCGCCTCGTCGATGTTGAATGTGGCGTGGGAGGTTGTTCCGCCAGCAACAGCAGGGAGAGCAAGCAGTAGTAGAGTGGAGGAGAGCAGTAGAAAGAAGGAGGAGGGGGGAGAGCCATGGTAGAATTGATCTATTGTCAAATGGATAAGAGGAGAATATCATGACCTCTTATGGACCCAAATTCTTTTCTTTTTATTTTTATTTTTATTTTTCACTTAAAGAGTGTTCTAGTAATGCCGGTAATTAAACAAATAAAGACAAGTACATAAAAATGATGTAAGCCGTAAAAGTTTTTTGTTCCTACTAGGAATGATGGGTAGGAAGCTGACAAGAATCTTTTGCAGGTACCGCCACAAGTAATTTTCGTCAATCGTAGTAAATGGCACGACTTGGGGGTTAGATCGAGCCAGTAGAAATATAATCATTTTTGAATTTTTTGGCTGATATCGATTGATTTGGACTTATTAATTGAGACAATGTCCTATTCATGGATATCGATTGATTTCTGATGGCACCGAATCCCAAAATACGGTGGATCGTGTTTGGATCGTGCTTGGTGAATGACTTCTATATATTAGTTTCTTTGCATCCCTCTCATTGGTATTTGTTGGAGATTTTTGCTGTTTGGTTTTGATGAATGCGTTTTTTTGTTGTTTTCGATGAATGGTTTCATTTTATGCATCATTTTCGAATCTTGAGAAAAAAAAAAGAAAGGAGAAAAAGAAAGAAGTACGATGAACCTTTATTCGACTTGGTCCGAACAACAATTCGAACATGAAAAAATCGAACGAGCTCGGTACCGACATGTCAAACTTTGAACCGAGTTTGGACCGAAACAAATACGAGCCAATCACGAGCAGTTTGAATTGTTTTATAGCACATACAATTAATAAGATTTTAGGGAATTATGTAAACATAAATTTTTATGTACAATAAAGAACTTTCACTGAATTACAAAAAAGAGGATAAGTTTAGAAAAATTATAAATTGGGTAGTGAAACGACACTAAACTTGGCGTGCTGTGGGAAGATCCGGAGGAGGGAGACGCGCCAGCGGAGTTGGCGTGCGCCAGACAACCCACTTGGCGCATGGGGGGGGGGGGGGGGCGCCATCAGCTTTGGCGCATGTCAGAGGGGTAGCAGGGGGGCGCGCCAAGTCTGGTGACGCGTGCAGAGCATGAAAGAAAAGTTGTGGGGGGGGGGGGAGGGGGGGGGGGTGGCGCGCCATCTGCTTTGACGCGCGTCAGAGATCATCACCTGACATACCAACAAGATCATCGCTTTCCGAAACCCTAATCTCACTATCGAGATCCCCCATCCTCCTCTCCCAAGAACCAAAGCCCTAATACTCGAAATTCTTTTTAAAGCACTAAAAAAAAGAAGAAGAAAAACTGCCAAATTTCTATACTAACACGGAAAAAAAAAACACCCAATTATAGCCAAAAATTCAATTGGCTTGTTGTCACCCTCATTTTCCGTATTTTGTATTATGCTCGTATTTGGATTTTGGCACGTATTTTATTATTCTCGACTTGCGGATTTTTGAATTCTTGTAGTTGGGTTTTAAACCATGGCTTGGTTTTATTTTGGAGATTGGTTTGGTTTGGTTTGTCATGATGGAACACCATAGCCTACACACCACCTCCATTACACCACAACACCCTCATTATAACCCACCTACTTTCTCTCTCCTCCATAATTTCTCCATTAATTTCTTCTTTCTTCTTCTTCTTCCTCCACCAACACCCATAGGCAAGTGCATCTTGCCATTAAATAAGCACCTCTTTTTATTTGTTCATTAGCTAGATTAGGACATGGAGAACAACATTAGAACTTGGAATTTTGTGATTTGGAGTCTCCATTGTTCTAGATCTAGGTTTTAATTATTTTCGGATTTACATGGTTTTGATCTATTTTAGTTGGATTTTATGGGTTTTTGATGCTTCCATATGGAAGAGAATTCAATTTTACTCAAGTTAGAACCTTGAAAATCTAAATTTGGTTTTGATTTGGCAAAGTTATGAAGAATTGAAGTTTTTGGGTTGGGTGTTCTTCCTCTCGGACAGAGGTAGGAGAAGAACATAGCCTTTCCCTCTTGTTGGCCACGCGGCTCCCGCGTACGGCCTCCGCGTAGAGCTCCTGCGTAGTGTTGCTTGCGTAGAACCCTTGCTTAGGGTCTTCTGCGTATTGCACCCTGCGTATTGCACCCTGCGTATTGCACCCTGCGTATTGCACCCTGCGTATTGCACCCTGCGTATGCTGGCCTGCGTACTGTGCATTGCGTATTGCTTGCGTACTGTGCATTGCGTAGTGGCTTGCGTAGCCCCTGCGTATGCTGGCCTGCGTACTGTGCATTGCGTAGTGGCTTGCGTACTGTGCATTGCGTATTGCTTGCGTACTGCTCACCTTGCGCAATGTAACCCTTGCGCAATATAACCCTTGCGCAAGACAACTCTTGCGCAGCCTTGTATGCGCAGTCTATACCCTGCGTAGCCCAACCTTTGACCCCCTTGTGCTACCTACTTGTTTATGATGAATTTGTTATTTCTTGGTCTTGGCTCTTTTATGATCCTATATATATTGGTATTGTATCAGGTATTTTACGCCCATTTTATATCCTTACGCCTTTTGTCATGAACTTGATTTTACTTGTATATTTGGAATAACTATTGTATATGGCCTGGTATGGCAAGGAACTAGCATGACTTGATAAGTGACCCATGGTGGTACACTTCTGACCTGACTAACCTGACTTGATAGTGGCCCGTGGTGGCGCACTCTTGACTTGACTTGTAACTGGTAACCTGATAACTTGATAGTGGCCGTGGCGGCGCACTCTTAACTTGACTTGACTTGATAACTTAACTTGACTTGCCTTGACACCGTGGGTGTTCCTGCTTGCTTGCTTGTACAATCCACTTGTCTTGTCTTGCATCATGTCTAGGACGTGACTTCCTGGGTACCACGGCCAGGGACTCGCGCTAAATTGGACTAGGCTAATGATTAGATCAAACTAGAACATGGAGAATTCCCGGTCACAGGCAATCTCGTTATCTGGGCGCTTAATGGACTTGTAGCTTGCCGACGAGTAGAGCACATTTCCAGCACACTGTCATGTGTTGCACCCTCTAAGTCACCTAAGGGTACATTTGTCTCCCGGGCGATGTACCCACCTATAACTCTCAACCCGCGGAAGGATAACTGGATGGTCTGCAGGGCTTGGGACTGGGAGTTTCTCACTTGCATCTTGTTAGTAATTAGGCTTGTGATAACCCTAGTTAGTTAAAGTAGTAAGCCGTAGTACTTGCTTGGCCGATTGTGAATGAATGGTGTCCAGCTCTGTCTAAGTCTTCTCTAGCCCTTGTACCTGGAACTCTTGATCATGATTGTTTTACTTATCTAACGATAAATGGGTAGAGACAGTGAACTATTCAGGCGAAGGGGTACAATCCGGTCCTTGTTTGGTTTAAGGATTGTAACCTGGCTCCCGGAATGGTTCCACGTCCCTAGTCGTTTATCGCTCTGCGTACTTTTATTACTTGTACCTTCTTTTATTCTTATGTTCTGATATGCTGGCTTTTGTTCTTATTTGTGGCCTCCTTTGTGGCACTTGCTCTTTCTGGGGTTTGACCCAGCTGGTTTTGTGTGGCCAGATTTCGGAGCAGCTCCCGAGGATCTACCAAGCTTCCAGCCCAATGGTGAACACTAGACGGAACCCGGGCTACGAGTGGGTTTTCCCTTTCTGTACCACCCACTTATATGTAAATTTATTCTTTTGAGGCGTTTAGCCGACGAGCACCTGTTAGCTCGATGCACATTTACTTACTGTCTGCCTACGGGCTGTAAACATGATTAACAAATCCTAGGGTTGATCATGTGACTGAACTCTTGCTAGTCCTATCTTTGTACGACTAGCTTCATGATCATCCAATATGTAATATTTGGGACGCCTATATATATATATTTGATGCTCTAACATCTTGTAACTCTGTTAATTGCTTGAGATTGAGACAATAGGCTTGACCTTAAGAGACTGCTGGCTTGTAGTAAACCCTCATATCTAGACAGCCGTGACCGTATAGTTGAGATGTATTCTATTTCAATATACGTAGCTGGCTGTGTCTGCCCCCGCTCTCCAGTATTCTGGTTCTGGGGCGTGACACGGTTTAAGTGGTGGCCCATGCAGGTCTTGTCAATCAAGAAATGTGAGGGTTTACCCATAGATGTCTCAATCAATATTCGCCCTTGATCTCCACCCGTATTTTCAAATCCCTGAGATTCTTGACCTGATCACATGCTTGTATCATTGATCTGTCCTGGTCCTTTCCTTATTGTTCCCTATGTCGTCTTCTTCAGCGGCATTACTCCCGGACCTGCCAACCAGCCAGAGGAAGCTCGACAAGCACCCCAGCGCCAGGAAGATCAAGTTCAGCACTCTGGAGTAGCCTCCCGAGTTATGCTTCCCGGAGGCTCAGAACCTCTAGTTCGGAAGCTCCGCCCGTTCAACCAGCTAGACAGGATGAGGGACCTTTGGTAGGGCTTATCAGAGAACTGCTTGCATCCCAAGATCGTCGAGGCGACGCCTTGCACCAGGAAGTTCATGATGCACTAAACCGAGGAGGTCCCCAAGGAAATCAAGCGGCCAACAGTTTCAAGCGCTTGAACCCTCCCTTCTTTGATGGCAGTGAAGATGCGGTTGCGCGGACGCTTGGCTTCAGGATACCGAGGTGGTTCTAGAAGCGGCTAGGACACCTGAAAATGAGAAGGTGGCGGTGGTACGCCTACAGTTGTTAGACTTGGCTCGCGATTGGTGGGCAGCTCAGGCCATGGGATTAGCGGCACCAGTCACTTGGGCGACGTTCAGAGAAAGATTCCAGACGAAGTACTTCGATGCGGTGGCACGGTACGACCTGCAGACCAGATTCACCAACTTGAAGCAAGGAGGCAGGACGGTCGATGGCTATGCGACCGAGTTTTCCAGGCTGAGTAGGTTCGCCCCCACCTTGGTGGCAACCGAGTTCGATAGGGCTCAGCGGTTCCAGCAAGGGCTGCACTTAGAGATTATTGGCTGTGGAGCAGTTCGAACACCAGACGTTCGATGCAGTGTTGAAGGCAGCAAGGAGGCATGAGTATACCTCCCGGAGAATTGTGGACAGGACCGGAGGCAGGAAACGGTCCCACAACCAGATGCACCAATCTTCAGCTCCAGCCCCGGCAGCTAGGGGATTAACCATTGGAACTCCGAGGCGGGTGGCCTCAGTGACGTCGGTTCAGCATTCGACCCCGACGTACCCGCAGCAGCAGAAGCAGAAGCAGTCTTCCGCGGTGGGATGTTCTCATTGCGGGAAGCCGGGCCATGTAGTGGCAGAGTGTCGTAGGGCACAGGGATTGTGCCTGGCTTGTGGAGGAGCAGACCACCAGATAGGGACCTGCCCGAATAGGGGAGGTCCATCATCATCCAACCTTTCTAGTTCTTCAGTGAGGGGACCAGCCCCAGTTCCAGTCCAGCAGCAGCAGCAGCAGTACCCTAGGCCATTGTTGCCTCAGGCCCAGGCCTTTCAGCAACAGAACCAGCAGCAGTTCACCCAGGCTCCAGCGCAGAACCGACAGAGGGGTTTCCAGCAGAGGGGACCCGCAGCTAGAGGTCAGGCTATGATGATGACCATGGAAGAAAAGTTGCACCAGGTGAGGTAGTGGCAGGTACTATTCTCGTCAACACCTTTCCAGCATCTGTATTATTTGATTCTGGTGCATCGCATTCATTCATGTCTGCACGATTTGCGACACGGATAGGATTGGAGCCCGAGTCATTATCAGTGAGGCTCAATACTTACTGGTAATGGTCTTGTGGGAGTGGATCGAGTGTTTTCCTCGTGTCGGATCGTAGTTAGCGGTAGAGAGTTCCCCGCTAGATTCATAGAGTTTCCTATGGCAGACTATGATGTAGTCCTAGGCATGGATTGGTTGAGGAACCATTA
Organism: Iris pallida; assembly: GCA_029216955.1. Taxonomy (NCBI): domain Eukaryota; kingdom Viridiplantae; phylum Streptophyta; class Magnoliopsida; order Asparagales; family Iridaceae; genus Iris; species Iris pallida. Next base: position 61,839 of record JANAVB010004977.1, read on the forward strand.
TGCTAGGATAGACTGCCATGTTGGCAGAGTTGTCTTTAGTATTCCCGGAGAGCCAGAGTTTTCATTTTCCAGAGGCACAGTAGAGCCTTCTCCTCCAGTATTGCGGATGGCAGTAGCAGCAGTGCAGTTGCCCCGAATAGTTGAAGAGTTTCCAGATGTCTTCCCAGAGGAACTTCCAGGGATGCCACCAGAGCGGGAGATCGAGTTCACCATCGACTTGATTCCCGGAACAGCACCAGTATCAGAGCGAGTCTACAGAATGGCGCCTTCAGAGTTGGAGATTTTGTACAAAATGATTGAAGAACTTAGAACCAAGGGATTCATTCGTGCTAGTGGATCGCCTTGGGGAGCCCCGACTTCTTGTGAAAAAGAAGGATGGTACGTCCAGGCTATGTGTAGATTATCGTACCTTGAACTCAGTGACAATTAAGAACAGATACCCTCTTCCAAGGATAGATGACTTGTTTGATCAACTCAAGGGGGCTTCAGTTTTCTCGAAGATAGACTTGCGGTCAGGATACCACCAGATCAGAGTCAGAGAGCAGGACATCCCGAAGACGGCGTTCAGATCTAGGTACGGGCATTGGGAGTTTCTAGTTATGCCCTTTGGAGCGACCAATGCGCCGGCAGTGTTCATGGACCTCATGAACCGTATTTTCATGCCTTACTTGGATCAGTTTGTGATAGTGTTCCTTGATGACATCCTGGTCTACAGCAAGTGTGAAGCAGAGCACGAGCAGCATCTCAGAGTTGTCCTCCAGATTCTCAGAGAGCACCAGTTGTACGCCAAGTTCAGTAAATGCGAGTTCTGGCTCGATCGCATTTCTTACTTGGGTCACATCATTACCAGAGGAGGAGTGGAAGTTGATCCCCAGAAGATTGTGGCTATCGAGGCATGGCCAGTACCCAGCTCAGTGGCAGAAGTTCGCAGCTTTCTTGGGTTGGCCGGCTACTACCGGCGGTTCGTCTCTGATTTTGCAAGGATTTCAGCGCCGATGACCCAGTTGACCCGCAAGGATGTGCCGTTCGTTTGGGCAGCAGAATGTCAGGAATATTTGAGAAGTTGAAGCGAGGTTTGATAACGGCTCCCATTCTCACACTTCCAGATGGGACCGGAGGATTCACAGTTTATTGTGACGCTTCAGGCAGAGGATTGGGATGTGTTTTGATGCAGCATGGGAAGGTAATTGCTTATGCGTCACGTCAACTCCGTGATCATGAGAAGAATTACCCGACCCACGACTTGGAGCTAGCAGCGGTAGTGTTTGCACTTAAGTTGTGGAGGCACTACTTGTACGGGGACAGAGTGGAGATATTTACTGATCATAAGAGCCTGAAGTATGTTTTCACCCAGAAGGATCTTAATATGCGGCAGAGAAGATGGCTCGAGCTACTTGTGGACTATGATGTGGACTTGCAGTATCACCCAGGGAAGGCCAACGTGGTAGCAGATGCATTGAGCAGGAGAGCCGGAGTCTACCTCCTAACAGCGCAACCAGAGCTATTGTCAGATCTTCAGAAGATGGGAATTGAAGTGATTCTTCCTTCCAATGTGGCCTTGATGGCCAGCCTACAGATTCAGTCCACCATAGTTGAGAGGATCCGGACATCACAGTTAACAGATTCCAAGATTCAGCGGCTCAGAGCAGAGTGCGAGGCAGGAAGAAGGCCAGAGTTATGTATTCATAAAGATGGTACACTTCGACACGGCACGCGTCTTTGTGTACCCAGTGGAGATATCAGACAGGAAGTCATGGCAGAGGCTCACAGTTCGCAGTACTCCATTCACCCAGGCAGCAAAGATGTACAGAGATATTCGTCAACACTTTTGGTGGAATGGTATGAAGAGGGAGATAGCCCGGTATGTCTCTCGATGTTTGGTTTGCCAACAGGTCAAGGCTGAACATCAGAGGCCAGCTGGACTTCTACAACCTTTACCGATCCCAGAATGGAAATGGGAACACATAACCATGGATTTCGTGACTGGGTTACCCAGGTCTCCGGCAGGCAGAGATGCTATTTGGGTCATTGTGGACAGGCTTACCAAGGTGGCACATTTTCTTCCATTTAGAGTTGGACAGTCGACGGCGCAGCTAGCAGAAATGTATCTCAGGCAGATCGTCCGACTTCATGGAGTGCCAGTCAGCATAGTATCAGACAGGGATACGAGATTCACATCGCACTTCTGGCGCAGTCTTCATCAAAGTTTGGGGACTCGTCTCAAGTTCAGCTCAGCGTATCATCCGCAGACAGATGGGCAATCAGAGCGTACTATACAAACTCTCGAAGATATGTTGCGGTCATGTACCCTTGACTTCGGTGGTTCATGGGAGGATCACCTGCACCTGGTAGAATTCTCGTACAACAATAGTTTCCAGGCCAGTATCCAGATGGCACCCTTCGAGGCTCTGTATGGCAGGAAGTGCAGATCTCCGTTAGCATGGGACGATGTCGGAGAGAGGCAGATGCTTGGTCCAGAACTGATTTCTCAGACGGTTGAAGTGGTCAGGAAAGCCAGAGATCACCTCCGAGTTGCTCAGGATCGCCAGCGCCATTGGGCCGATGCTCATCGGCGTCCCTTAGAATTTGCCGTCGGCGACCATGTATTCCTTAGGATCTCGCCTACCGCGGCGTCATTCGTTTTGGCGTACGGGGAAAGCTTAGTCCTAGGTATATAGGGCCGTTCGATATTCTAGAGCGAGTAGGTGACGTGTCCTATCGTCTCGCTCTTCCGCCGTCGCTAAGTGAGGTACATGATGTATTCCATGTATCCCAATTAAGACGGTACATCCCGGACCCGAGCCATATCCTGATCATTCGGAATTGGTTGTTGGTACCAACCTTTCGTATGAGGAGAGGCCCGTGTCTATATTGGACCGAGAGAAAAGACGCTCAAGAACAAGACTATTAACTTAGTCCGTGTTGCTTGGGGTCATCACTCTCTAGGTGAGTCAACATGGGAGCGTGAGGACGACATCCGATCGCGATATCCCTACCTGTTTGACTCGTGAGGTATAATGTCTTTCTTATACCTTACGCTTTCCCTTCCTTGCTTGCATTGTATGATTGTATGATTGAACTGCTTAGTGTAGCTTGTCTGTGCTTAGTATAGCTTGTCGTGGCAATCTCTAGCTCCTTGATTTAATTCCGAGGACGGAATTCTTTGAAGGTGGGTAGAGTTGTCACCCTCATTTTCCGTATTTTGTATTATGCTCGTATTTGGATTTTGGCACGTATTTTATTATTCTCGACTTGCGGATTTTGAATTCTTGTAGTTGGGTTTTAAACCATGGCTTGGTTTTATTTTGGAGATTGGTTTGGTTTGGTTTGTCATGATGGAACACCATAGCCTACACACCACCTCCATTACACCACAACACCCTCATTATAACCCACCTACTTTCTCTCTCCTCCATAATTTCTCCATTAATTTCTTCTTCTTCTTCTTCTTCCTCCACCAACACCCATAGGCAAGTGCATCTTGCCATTAAATAAGCACCTCTTTTTATTTGTTCATTAGCTAGATTAGGACATGGAGAACAACATTAGAACTTGGAATTTTGTGATTTGGAGTCTCCATTGTTCTAGATCTAGGTTTTAATTATTTTCGGATTTACATGGTTTTGATCTATTTTAGTTGGATTTTATGGGTTTTTGATGCTTCCATATGGAAGAGAATTCAATTTTACTCAAGTTAGAACCTTGAAAATCTAAATTTGGTTTTGATTTGGCAAAGTTATGAAGAATTGAAGTTTTTGGGTTGGGTGTTCTTCCTCTCGGACAGAGGTAGGAGAAGAACATAGCCTTTCCCTCTTGTTGGCCACGCGGCTCCCGCGTACGGCCTCCGCGTAGAGCTCCTGCGTAGTGTTGCTTGCGTAGAACCCTTGCTTAGGGTCTTCTGCGTATTGCACCCTGCGTATTGCACCCTGCGTATTGCACCCTGCGTATTGCACCCTGCGTATTGCACCTGCGTATTGCATTGCGTATTGTGCTGTGCATTGCGTAGTGGCTTGCGTAGCCCCTGCGTATGCTGGCCTGCGTACTGTGCATTGCGTAGTGGCTTGCGTACTGTGCATTGCGTATTGCTTGCGTACTGCTCACCTTGCGCAATGTAACCCTTGCGCAATAACCCTTGCGCAAGACAACTCTTGCGCAGCCTTGTATGCGCAGTCTATACCCTGCGTAGCCCAACCTTTGACCCCCTTGTGCTACCTACTTGTTTATGATGAATTTGTTATTTCTTGGTCTTGGCTCTTTTATGATCCTATATATATTGGTATTGTATCAGGTATTTTACGCCCATTTTATATCCTTACGCCTTTTGTCATGAACTTGATTTTACTTGTATATTTGGAATAACTATTGTATATGGCCTGGTATGGCAAGGAACTAGCATGACTTGATAAGTGACCCATGGTGGTACACTTCTGACCTGACTAACCTGACTTGATAGTGGCCCGTGGTGGCGCACTCTTGACTTGACTTGTAACTGGTAACCTGATAACTTGATAGTGGCCGTGGCGGCGCACTCTTAACTTGACTTGACTTGATAACTTAACTTGACTTGCCTTGACACCGGGGTGTTCCTGCTTGCTTGCTTGTACAATCCACTTGTCTTGTCTTGCATCATGTCTAGGACGTGACTTCCTGGGTACCACGGCCAGGGACTCGCGCTAAATTGGACTAGGCTAATGATTAGATCAAACTAGAACATGGAGAATTCCCGGTCACAGGCAATCTCGTTATCTGGGCGCTTAATGGACTTGTAGCTTGCCGACGAGTAGAGCACATTTCCAGCACACTGTCATGTGTTGCACCCTCTAAGTCACCTAAGGGTACATTTGTCTCCCGGGCGATGTACCCACCTATAACTCTCAACCGCGGAAGGATAACTGGATGGTCTGCAGGGCTTGGGACTGGGAGTTTCTCACTTGCATCTTGTTAGTAATTAGGCTTGTGATAACCCTAGTTAGTTAAAGTAGTAAGCCGTAGTACTTGCTTGGCCGATTGTGAATGAATGGTGTCCAGCTCTGTCTAAGTCTTCTCTAGCCCTTGTACCTGGAACTCTTGATCATGATTGTTTTACTTACCTCTAACGATAAATGGGTAGAGACAGTGAACTATTCAGGCGAAGGGGTACAATCCCGGTCCTTGTTTGGTTTAAGGATTGTAACCTGGCTCCCGGAATGGTTCCACGTCCCTAGTCGTTTATCGCTCTGCGTACTTTTATTACTTGTACCTTCTTTATTCTTATGTTCTGATATGCTGGCTTTTGTTCTTATTTGTGGCCTCCTTTGTGGCACTTGCTCTTTCTGGGGTTTGACCCAGCTGGTTTTGTGTGGCCAGATTTCGGAGCAGCTCCCGAGGATCTACCAAGCTTCCAGCCCAATGGTGAACACTAGACGGAACCCGGGCTACGAGTGGGTTTTCCCTTTCTGTACCACCCACTTATATGTAAATTTATTCTTTTGAGGCGTTAGCCGACGAGCACCTGTTAGCTCGATGCACATTACTTACTGTCTGCCTACGGGCTGTAAACATGATTAACAAATCCTAGGGTTGATCATGTACGACTGAACTCTTGCTAGTCCTATCATTTTGTACAACTAGCTTCATGATCATCCAATATGTAATATTTGGGACGCCATATATATATATTTGATGCTCTAACATCTTGCAACTCTGTTAATTGCTTGAGATTGAGACAATAGGCTTGACCTTAAGAGACTGCTGGCTTGTAGTAAACCCTCATATCTAGACAGCCGTGACCGTATAGTTGAGATGTATTCTATTTCAATATACGTAGCTGGCTGTGTCTGCCCCGCTCTCCAGTATTCTGGTTCTGGGGCGTGACACTTGTCTTTCTAGAATAGATCAACGATTTGATCAAAAAGGGGTCTTGCTTCGATCCCGAACTAAAATTTCAATCCGGAAAAGAAAACCCTCTAAAAAATAAGTAGGGGGAGAGAGAGAGAGAGAGTGGAAATAGTTTAAGTTATACTCATTTCTCTCCTTGTATATGTCGGTGGTTCTCTGCTACTCAACTCATGACATGTCGCCACTGCTTCCCTCACTTTTCTGTCCTGGTCTGTACGCGCCACCAGACTTGGCGCCCCCCCCCGCTCCCTCTCTGACGCGTGCCAAAGCAGATGGCGTGCCCCGTGCGCCAAGTGGGTTGACGCGGCACCCCGCTCCCTCTGGCATGCGCCAACTCTGCTGGTGCGTCTCCCGACAGCACGCGCCAAGTCTAGTGTCGTTCCGCTACCCAATTTACATTTTTTTAAACTATACCCTTTTTTGTAATTCAGTGAAAGTTTTTTTTTTTTTTTTTACAGTATATGAAAATTTCTGTTATGTAAAAGTAGGATAAGTTCCCCCACCAAAACAAGGAAACGCCATAGTCACAGAACCCTTCGTCACTTTCACCCATTCCTCTCCGACCTTCCTCCGAAGTCCTCCACTTCCAAACCCCCACCCACCAACCCACCAAGAAAAGAAAAGAAAACCCTTCTACTTTCCAATATTATTTATGGGTCCAAATAGAGATACCCATATTTCAATAGAAAAGCCCAAAATAGCATTTGGGTTCTGTGCTGTAGAGGCTGATGGCCAGGCGCCATGGCTGGCAGCTCCCTGCCACAATTTCCAGGTCCAACCAATTTTTTTTCCATATGAGTTATAACCAATTTCTTTTCTTTTTTAATATAGTTGTTGAGATTCTTGAAAATATGTTGTCTATTTTTTTCTTTCTTTCTTTCTTTGTGTATGTTCTCAAATGCTGATGTTTTGTTTTTTGTCATTTATTTCATAAAGCATTGTTGACTAAGGTGAGAGATGTGTTGTATTTTGTTTGTTTGGGGGGGGGGGGGGGGGGGGGGGGGGTTATGTTGAAGGGTAAGTGACAATGGATGAGGTAACTAAGGTAAGAGATGTTTAGGGGTTTATGTTGAAGGGTAAGTGACAATGGAAGGGGTGACTAACGCAAGGGAGATGATGCATTTTTTGGTTGGGGGTTATGTTGAAGGGTAAGTGACAATGAAGAGGTGAGTAAGGTAAGAGATGTGATGCATTTTTTGTTTGGGGGGTTATGTTGAAGGTAAGTGACAATGGAAGTATTGAATCTGTACAAGGTATAGAATGGAGGGTAAAAGATAATCTAGTGAGATCAGTCCTTGGGTACTAGATGCGGGCCTTGGCGAGAAGCTTCCATGCTTTGCTGAGCACTAGTGCGGACACGGAAAAGAGCATCATAGAGCAATTTCAAGGTGCCTACCCCTGGCGGCCTTTGGCGCCTAAGTGCACTTTTTGCCTCTAATAACTATGGACCGACCACCCAGGCCGACCCTGACCATGGCAGGCCGAACAACCGTCCAAAGCCCAAAATTTTGAGGGGCACAAAAAAATGTTCCTTTTGTTATAAAAATGGAAGGAAAAAAAGAAATATTTTTAGCGGAATAGAATTTCTCTGCACTTCTCATATTAAGAATATATAAAGAGAAAAATGATAAGGGTGGTTGTAGATAGAGATAAGGGCACCCATTATTTGGCTTTATCCACAAATCACAACTCCCCCCTCGGATGTCCATTTTAATCATTGCATCATTAAAAACCATTTCTAAGAAAAAAATCCAAAGAAATAGTACAATAATATTTTTTAGAGATGTGAATTTTTAGCAAGGTTGTAAAAATCGCTAGTCGGCCACTAGTCGGTTCGTGGGGACTACGGATTAATCGGACTACTCGGGGACTAGTCGGATAGTCGATTTAGAT
>JANAVB010004978.1:0-67944 GCA_029216955.1 Iris pallida
TGTGCCGATTTTGGTAAAAAAGATGTCAAAATTGTTGAAAATTGTTATTTAGCTCATGTTTGCACTTAGTCTCCCTAATTGCATCCTAAACCAAAATAAAATAATACCTTCAGTCATAGAACATAAAATGGTAAACACTAAGGGATAAAAATATAATATTTTATATTCTCCAATTGCTTGCTAATCTCTTTTCTTCTTCAGAGTGGTCCTTATCTGCTTTGTTAATATTTTAAAAGCCATTAGTAACATTTGACCATAGATCAAAGCTAATAGATTTTAAATAGATGTTCATATGAGCTTTCTAGAAGCTATAGTCAGAGCCATCAAATAAACGTGGCTTATTTGATAGCTATTCTTCACCAAAGTTGGTGTGGATAAATTTAATGGTTGTCATAATCTTTATGAATGTTAATCATGGTCATAAGAGACCCTGCTCTAATACCAACTGAATAAATAATTGGTAATACCTAGAGAGAGAGAACCTGCTATGATACCAATTATAGGAATGTTAGACGACACTAGAGGGGGGTGAATAAGTTGCAGCGAAAATATATCCAAAAAATTATTCTAAGTGAAGCAGAGTATAATCAATAGAATAAAAATGTGTGTTTATAAGACAAGTATTAAAACAATAGAGTTTACAGAGCAAACGCAAACACCAAAAATTTTATCCTAGTTTTCCTATGAGAGGACTGGTCCAGGACCGAGAACTCTTGCCCGGAGTTGAATCCACTAGTCACAATAGTAAAACACAAGCTTTGAATCCGAAGCGCTTACAGCTTCACACACCTCACTACAAAAAAATTATATTTTTAGCAACATATTTTAGCGATATAGGGTTACGTCTCAAAAAGCTATTTTTTACATGTATTGGCGACAAGAGTTTTAGTATGTCGTAGAATCCACATAAAATTTACGAGAGGGAAACACAAAATCAGTCCTGCCAAAATTTCTCTACATATTGCGACATCTACATGTCGCAGAAAGATATTATATGTTTGGCGACATCCATCCAGTTGTCAAAGAAAAATAATTTATTTTAAGCAACATGGACCTATGTAGGGAATACATTTTTATAATTTTGAAGTGAATAATAACCCAAAAAAGCTATCAAACAAAACCCTCAAATAAAAAGGCAAATGTCAAAGGCCACCCCCAAATTACTAAGGGCCACAACTTAAATTTTTTTAAAAATTACAAGTTTGCCATTTTCAAAACACTAAGGGCCACCATCTTCTTCCTTTGTCTTCTTCCTTTGTCTTCTTCCTCTTTTCTCAATCCCTAAACCACTTCTCTCAATCCCACCTCCATTGTTGTCCCCACATCCTCCATAGTTGTCCCCACCTCCACCATTGGTCCCCCCTCCTCCATTGTTGTTGTCCCCACCTCTTTGTTGTGTAACATGAAATATTTGTGAATTTCTGGTTTGTGGGATATAGATAGACACATTGTTTCGCTAGGTTCTGAGTGTCAATAATTTGAAGCACTGTGAATATAATGTATCAGAGGAGATGGTAAAGTGTCTAAGAATCTAAACCTATTTTCTGAGATAGGTATGGCTAATGTTTTCTTTCTTAGTTCTCAACTTGGCATATGTTAATGAATGAACAAGTAGAACATGAATCTCAGGAAATCAATTCCAGAGGAGACACAACTATAAGAGGTTCAAGTAACTAAACCTACTTGAATTAATTCCAGAGGAGACACAACTATAAGAGGTTCAAGTAACTATATTGAATGAACAAGTAGAACTTGAATTAATTCCAAGGATGGCTACAGTGACTGCAGGACAAGCCTGCAGTCCCAAGTATATTGAGGACTGCAGGCTAGGCCTACAGTCATCCTAATAAACCAAAGTGCACAGCTTGCAAAGGTTCGTGATAGCCTGACGAAAACCGTTGCAACCAAATTATTTAAGGTGGTATAGTATTATTATGTGTGATAATAATTTGACCAACATGTCACATGAACGTCTATTAATAAATCAAGAAGTGCCAACACGGCAACACCTAATACTCCTGATATTTTGATGAAATGTAATCAAATGATCTTTAATGAAATGTAATCAAATGTAATCAAATGGTCCTTTCCAATGGTCCTTACTGATATTTTGAAATGTAATCAAATGGTCCTTTCTAAGAGCAGACATTGATCTTTCATTTGATATTTCCCCATAAGCCTACAGTGGCTGCAGGCTTGGCCTGCAGTCCTAAGTGCATTGAGGACTGCAGGCCTAGCCTGCAGCCCTAAGTTGACAGAAGCTCAGGGAGGATTTTCGAGTATCTCGAGGCTGTCGGAGGAGGACGGGAGTGGAGGAGGGGACTTCGTGGAGGAGGGGGAGGGGACTTCATGGAGGAGGGAGGAAGGGGGGCTACCGGAGGGGAGGAGACTTCGAGGAGGTGGGGGAATGTTTTTGGCGATCGGAGGGGGAATGACCATGAGGGGGGAAGGGGGGGCTGTTAGGTTGGGTTTTGTTTTTGTTTTTTTTTTTTTTGTAGCCCTTAGTAAAATGATTCATTTTAGGTTGCCCTTAGCAAAAATATAAGTGTATGATGGTTGCCCTTAGTAGGTTGGTGGCCCTTAGTAATTTGGGGGTGGCCTTTAACATTTGCCAATAAAAACCCCACAAATGCATATTGTGTTTTTTTCCTTGCGGTACGGACCTAGGTTTCCTCTCGCCCGCGCATGGGAATTTCTCTCTCTCTCTCTCTCTCTCTCCTACGACGCTCGGAGTTTTCTTCCTTTGATCGCGTGCCAACGTTCCCTCCTTCATCGAGATTCGAACTTCTTCCCTTTGGTGGTGCAACTTCTTCCCTAATATTCTTAGTAGGTTAATTTTGTTAGGGTTGAGAATATGATTTACATTTATTATATGTTTACATAGAAAATGATTGTCTATGCTTCAATTTTGTTAGTGTTTGATTTTGCTAGGGTTTGATGTTATTAGGGTTTTTCTCCCTCGATCAATTTTGATAGGATTTGATTTGGAATATTATGTTAGTTGACAAACTAGGGTTAGTTTTTAGATTTATGTAAGCCTCTCTCTCTCTCTCTCTCTCTATGGTATGATGTTTTGCCTTTTTTTTCTTTTCATTTTCTATAAATATATTTTTATATTTTATCAGGTTAGACACTTGGATTTTATAGAAATTCATTTTTATATTTTTTGGCTTTATTTTTCTTTTTATTTTTTATCGAATATCATGAATGACATTTTCTTATATTTTTTGGTTGCGTTTGTTTGTTAGGACTATAAATTTATGGTCTTGCATTGTTTAATTCTTGTAAATGTGATTGGTGGCAAATGGTTGTGTTTGTTGGAAGTGATCATGAAAAAGAAAATGTATTTAACACATGTTCGCTCATTTAATTTAACTAGTGATTCTTCTATGTGATTTTGTAGGAAAGTAAGGATGTCTTAGGGTGTGCATTATGTGACAATCTGTTATATGCTTCCTAAGTCAGTTTTTCCATATATAGGGAAAGGTCTTCAATGAAGTTGACATTTCGTAGATAATCTTGTTTTATTTGACTACTGGAACTTAAACTTGTGGTCTTCCATTGTTTAATTTTTTAGAGTTGGATCTGTAGATAATGTGCAAGGTGAACCAATAAATTGATAGTTGGATTTTGTGGTCATTGCATGTTCTCTCAATCTTTTAGGGTCTGCTTGGTAATGGTGTTTTCACCGTTTTGGGGTGTTTTTGAATCGACCGTTTATGAAAACCCCTACTTGTTAATTTTTTTGAGGCACTGGTTTTCGTCGGCTCAAAAACCCCCCAAAATCGGTGTAATGTATTTTTGGGTGGCTTTGTAAACACCCCAAATCGGCGGGTTTTGAGCGGCTTTATTTTTTTATTCCATTATATCCTCACAAAAATAGATATAATTATAACTACCGATACCCTTCCCTATTTAATTTATTCGTGTAAAAAACTTTCAGAACCGCTCGTTAGTGAATTACCAAGCATGGATTGGACTGGTTTAAAAGCTGCTACTTAAAAACCATCCAAAACGAACACCTCGTAACCGCTCATATCCGGTACTCTAAAAACACCTCATAACCGCTACCCCGATAATTGCCAAGCAGACCCTTATGTTATATAAATCTTACAGGAAGTGCGAAAGGTTGAGAATACATATTAAAAAAAGTCCGCATCTAAGCTTGGATTGAACATCTCTTTCTAGGTAGTCTTATTTCTAATAAAGTTGATTGTTACAATGTGCAAGAAAACTTTATTAGTCGATGCATACGATTGTAGGTGCATTCTTCTTTATTCAATCTCACCCCCAACAAAGAAAGTCTTGTTTAGAGGTGGGAAGAAAAAGAGCTTTTCATATGAATTTGATCCAACATGGAACTCAATCTTTAACTCCATTTGAGTTGACGTAGATAGTTGGAGGAGCTATCATGTACTACTAAACCTTATTTGCTTCCTTTGTATATAGTATCATTTAGAGAAGTGAACTGTGTGTGGGGTGATATCAATGTTAGTGCCTCTATTTTCTTCTTACCTCTTTATGTCTTTGTTGGTAATTTGGTGTCGTTTTGTCCATTCCATTGATATCATATGCCCTACCTTACAAGGAAACTACTCTAGATTTTAAACTCATCTTTTGTGTTTACAATAGTGATTTATCATTATTTGTAATTTAGACCCAATGTAGTTGAACAATGTCTATGTTGCACAAATACGGATGCGGATACGATATAAATACAAATATTTTCAAGTCCAAAAGTTGTTGCCTATGGAAGAATTTGAGTATCGATGTAGATACGTATACGGACACGATAAATATATAGATGCAGATATCATTTTGTCATCTCTCTGCAACATTGGTGTGCCAACCTAGTCTTTAGGTGATAAGTAGTGTCCATAATTTTTTAGCCGCTTCAAACTCTTTCATACTCGTTCAGGCTACCCCTATTTTAAGTCCATAACTTCGTACATATTTATTAACAATTATATTTTCTTGTACATATGGACAAGAGTTGGATGACACTTTTTAGAAAGCGATGAACTCAGCCGTATGTTGATGGGGTGAACTCTTTTGTTGAATTTGCAATAAAGAAAGTATGTAAGAATGGTAGGATCTGATGTACATGTAATAAATGCATGAACCTCAAGTGGCATACGAGGAAGTTGTCAAGAATCATTTAGTTCACATGGAATGATGCTATCTTATAAGAATTGGGTGTACCATGGAGAACTTGTTACCGAATATCAAAATCAAGTATCAGACGATGAAGGTGATATCGAAATGTCATAGAAAGAAGATGATCAAGTTGAATTTCCTGAATTAGTACAAGACTATTGTAGGGGGACTTATATGGGCCATGATTGGGAGGATGATACCGTTCAGAGGGTGGATCTGCATAACATCGATAAACTATTGGAGACTTCCCAACGTGAGGTGTACCCGGGGTGCAATAAGTATACTTTGTTGAAGTTTGTGATTACGTTGCTTCATGTGAAGGTAATGAGCAAGTGGAATAAATCGTTCGACATGTTGATGGGGATATTATTAGACCTTTTACCCGAAGGTAATTTATTTCCAAAGTCCATTTATGATGTTAAGAAGTTCTCACATGACTTAGGCTTGGGGTTCGAGACAATTCATGCATGTCAACATGATTGTTCACTCTTTTGAACGGAGAAAGTGGCATTAGAAAATTGTCCAGTCTTCGGAGTCTAGATACAGGCTGAATGATGGTAATGAAAAAAAAAACCCTCATAAGGTCTTACATTACTTTCCACTGACACCAAGTATGCGTAGATTGTATATGTCAAGCAAAACAGCTACAGACATGAGATGGTATAGTGAGAAACGCATGAATGACGGGGTATTAAGGCATCCAACCGATAGTGTCCAGTGCAAGGAGTTTGATAACAATTTTCCTAATTTTGCTCAGGAAATCCAAAATGTACGACCAGGAATGACCACTGATGGGTTTAACCCTTTGGGAAACATGAGTACATCATACAGTTTGTGGCCTGTGATACTAATTCCTATGACTTACCACCCTGGAAGTACATAAAGGATCCATTTTTATGATGTCTTTACTTATTCCAGGTCCACAAGCACCTGGAAGAGATATTGATGTTTACATGCGACCATTGATTGGTAAGCTAAACAAGTTATGGAAAAGTGGTGTAGTCACTTATGATGCATCAAGGGAACAGACTTTTCGAATGCATGCATCTATAATGTGGACAATAAATGACTTTCTTGTGTATGGTAACTTGTCTGGGTGGAGTACAAAGGGTTATTTGGCTTGTCCCACATGGCATGATAATGCATCATCTCAAGGTTTGAGAAATAAGATTGATTACTTGGGGCATCGATGTTACCTGCCTGAGAATCATGTTTGGCGAAGCACTAAGACCTTTATTGGTAAGGTTGAGCATCAAACAAAATCCATGGAGATACCAATGGAAAAGATACTAAATCAATTTGATTGCTTGTCATATGTCAAGTTCGGAAAGAACCATAGGAACAAAAAGAGACCTCCGACCAAGCAGAATTTATTTGGACAAAGAAAAGCATCCCATTTGAGCTCACGTATTTTAAGAAACGGAAGCTCCGACACAACCTTGATGTCATGCACATAGAGAAGAACATATGTGACAATTTGCTTGGAACGTTGTTAATCATAGATGGGAAGAACAAGGATACAACAATAGCTCATTTTAATATGGAGGACATGGGCATAAGGAAAGAATTGCACATACAAAGGTATCTCGATGGATTCTTCATCAAGCCCCAGCAATTTACACATTGACACCAAAGGAGAGAGGGTTTTGTTGAATTTTAAAGTTAATCAAATATCCTGATGGATATGCTGCAAACATCTCAAGGTGTATGACCACGAAAATTAAAAAAATTCAACCTTAAAAAGCCATGATTGTCATGTCCTTCTACAACGAATTCTTCCAATCGGGATGCGTGGCTACCTTAACAAGGATGTATGTACTATAATGTTCGAGTTAGGGTAATTTCTTCGAGGAGTTGTGCTCTAAGATGTTGGTGCAAAATGACTTAGGGAAGTTAGAAGAATGCATAGTTCTAATACTTTATAGGTTAGAGAAGATATTTCCTCCAGTTTTTTTCGATGTGATGGTACATTTAGCAGTTCATTTGCCACGTAAAGCCATCCTTGCGGGACCAGTGCAATATCATTGGATGTACCCAATTGAAAGGTAATTTGTACCATGTTAATGCAAATTTCAACTTGAACACGTTTTCATTATTGTAATTGATGTTTGTTTCAAAGGTTTCTTGGAAACCTAAAATGGTACGTAACCAATCGAGCACGGCCAGATGGTTCAACTGCTGAGGCTTATATTTTCAAAGAGAGCTTAACTTTTTGTTCAATGTACTTGAGCAACATCAGAGATATTTAATCGAGAAGAGCAAAATGCTGATGGTGGTGAACGTGGTCCTGGGTTAACAATATTCACGCAAATTGTTCGTTCTTTTGGACGACTAACAAGGGCTCCTGATATGTCACAAAAGGAATACGAAATTGATAAGTGGTTTATTCTTTACAACACCGACGAGGTTGAGCCGTATCTAGAGTATGTTTTTCAACATCCTTACATGCATTCATTACTTAAACCTTTTGATTGTTCTTTTATTTTTACTTATGAGTTTACTTTATTCAAATAGGGAACACAAGAAGCTATTAAAAAAATTCAAGTGAAGGTGATATAACTCAGATATAACGTCAAAAAATTCCAAAATTGTTCAAAAAAACATGTAAGATGTATAACATATTTAGATACTATTCAACTAATAATATCTTAATAAACCTTTCATATGATGTATGTAGAAATCAATTGCGAACAAAAGTTACCAAAATCAACTGATGAAATATAGGCGTTAGCGAATGGTCCAAATGTAATAGTAACTCTTTATTTAGGTTGCATTTGCAATAGCGTTCGGTTCCATACTAGAGACCGTGACAATCATCGTAAGAGCCAAAATAGCGGTTTGGTCTCTGAAGGAGCTCATAAAGGAAAACCTGTCATGCCCCGCGCCAGCATGTTCGGGTATGGGTTGTGAGCACATCCAGCCTACGCCGCAGAATCGGCGGTAGTTAGCCGTCTAGTCCTCGATAATCATCAATTAATCTCAAGATCAATCTTTTACTCAATTATGACACTAGACAAAAAAAAAACCAAAACCAAGCCAACACACGATCACAGCATCCACTATCACTTTTGGATACATATACATGTTCCATCTCAGGAGACAAATATGGCAATCCATATCCTCAAAGAATTAACTCATACATCTAATACATCTGATACATCAAAAGTAGTATGTCCTCATCTTCTTAGAGTCTTCCAGAACCTTCCATGAGTCGTCATCCAATCCAAATCATGTCCTCAAGCCCTGGCCTAAGTTATCAACCATCCAGTCAGGAAATGAGCAAAGTACAACCCTCCAAACAAATGTCGCATGATACAAAAATCAATAAAGTAAATGCGAAAAATAAATGAACCAGGTCATGTGACATGAGACAATGTCATGCAATGCAACATACAACATGCAACACGAACAACTATGAGAATAACCATGATAAAGAAAAACACGACTATAAACATGTGCGATTGAAATATCGTGTTCAATATGTGGTCGGCTGGGGTAATCCAGCATCCGAAGATGGTAATTTTCGATAGCAGTACGGCACGATATAGGTGAGGTGTATGTGTGCTATTTTCGATATGTACGATATCAATTAGGTGTGACCACATACCTAATTGGCATTTCCCCTCCCCATGATATGAAAAAATTAATAACGATAAGTCATGATCAATATACGATAGTCATGATTAATATACAATAAACAATGGCAAGTTATGACCAATATACGATAAACAAGTCACGATCACGACTATGAGCATGAATCACAACTAAGGAACACAATCATCATCAAGAAGCACAATCACATGTCAAATCGTATCGCAATATGAAATATGACATGACAAGAAAATATTTGCAATGATAATGTATTGAGGAACATAAGTATGGAGTGTACTTGCCTCGGGTCCAATATTGACTTGGTACTTAGTCCAAACCTATAAATATAGAAAATTAGGTATCAGGGTTCCATTCATAAAATTCCTCTAAAATCCTTAAAGAACCTCGGCCCCGTATTCCCATAACTCCCAATGTCAAATATGTAAGGAAAAACTAATGAATTAATCAAGGTTCTCCTCTCATAAACTATTGGCCCAAATAGTCAAATCTATTACAACCCCAAAACCTTTATTCCTGTAAGGCCCAACTAACAATCAATAATTCATAGTAAATACAGTAAAGCCCAAACAATCCCAATAAATCCAGCCCAAACTAACTTCCTAACAATTTCTGTTTAGCCGAACCAGGGCCCATGATCCAGCCTATATTCCATTTCTTCCTTCTCTTTTTAACAAGCTAACTCAACTCTAAAATCCCTAAACCAATCTGGCATAATACTGACATAACCTAATTACTTAACCCCAAACCAATAATATCTCTTTCGCGCTCAACTCACCCAAGCTTTACAAAACCCTAGCCCTAAGTCTTTACAATCACACACATTTCTTTTTCTCTTTCTTTTCCCTTCCTTTCGTATTCTTCCAGCCCGCAAACCCAATGCTCAAAAACCCGGGCCAAACATTCAATCTAAAAACCCTAATCTTCAATACTCTCTCTCTCACTTCACCGCAGCCGAGCTCAAAAACCCTAAGGGGGCGTTGTACGCGGTATTTTTTTTTATTCGAAAATTTAAGATGGAATCTATTACCACGTTTGTTTGGCTTATAAAAAATTTATTCTCGGGAATTATAAATACCCGGGTAAATAGTTTACCCACAAAACATGAGAATTCTATCCCTTGAGAATAGGTGGGTATTATTTTTTTGCCCGGAAAAAAAAAAAAATTTGTCTAAATTTTTTTCTTCTTTTTGATCAATTTTGATTAGTTTTGAACATTTTTTTTTTTTTGTCGTTTTTATCGCTTTTATGTCATTTTTTTTCGTTTTTACCAATTTTTTGTCTTTTGAGCGACTTTTTGTCGTTTTTACCCATTTTGTCTTTTTTGTCACTTTTTGATGTTTTTTTTGTCATTTTTATCGCTTTTTGTCTTTTTAACCAATTTTTTGGTCGTTTTAAACGATTTTTTGTCGTTTTAGCCATTTTTTGTCTTTTTTGTCACTTTTTGATTATTTTTTAATTGTTTTTACCCAATTTTGTCCTTTTTGTCGTTGTTTTTTTGTCAATTTTTGTTGTTTTAAGTGATTTTTTGTCTTTTTTAGATTTTGTTGTTGTTTTTACCGATTTTTTGTCATTTTTTCCACTCTTTTTGGTCATTTTTACTGATTTTATGGCCTTTTTTGTCGCTTTTACCGGTTTTTTGTCGTTTTTGTCGCTTTTTGGTTATTTTTTGTCGTTTTAACCGATTTTTTGTCATTTTTGTCGTTTTTATCGATTATTTTTCATTTTTGTCGCTTTTTTTGTTATTTTTTTGTCGTTTTAACCGATTTTTTTTGTTGTTTTTAATCGTTTTTTGTCGTTTTTAACAGATTTTTTGTCATTTTTTTTGTCGTTTAACGATATTTTTGTCCTTTTTTTGTCGTTTTTGTCGCTTTTTGGTTACTTTTGTCGTTTTAACGATTTTTGTTATTTTTAACGATATTTTGTCGTTTTTTTAACCGATTAATTTTTGTCATTTTTTGTTGTTTAACCGAATTTTTGTTATTTTTTGTCGTTTTTATTGATTATTTTTCCTTTTGTCGCTTTTTTGGTATTTTGTCGTCGTTTTTAACCGATTTTTGTTGTTTTAACGATTTTTTTTGTCCTTTTTTTGTTTTTAACCGATTTTTTATTTTTTTGTCGTTTTTATTGATTATTTTTCGTTTTTGTCGCTTTTGGTTATTTTTGTCGTTTTAACCGATTTTTTGTTGTTTTTTTAATGATTTTTTGTCGTTTTTAACGATTTTTTGTCGTTTTAACCGATTTTTTTGTTGTTTTTTGTCGTTTTTGTCGCATTTTGGTTTTTTTTGTCGTTTTTACCGATTTTATGTCGTTTTTGTCGTGTTTTGGTTTATTTTGTCGTTTTTACCCTTTTTTTTTGTTATTTTTTGTCGTTTATACATTTTTGTCGCTTTTGGTCATTTTTGTCGTTTTAACTTCATTTTTGTCGTTTTAACCGATTTTTTGTCGTTTTTTTTATTTTGTCGTTTTTACCATTTTTTTTGTTTTTACCGTTTTTTTGTCGTTTTTACCGATTTTTTATATTTGTTCATTTTTTTTCGTGATTATTATTTTTTATTTTTTTTCGGGAATATTTATATTGTCACCAAACATGGGAATGTAATTTTTCAGGAAATTTAATTCCTTGAAATTTGATTTCCGGGAATATAGAATTCCCGGCTATATAATATTTCGCATACCAAATGCCCCCTAAAATCCCATCAGCTTAGCACAGCCACCCTAAATAAAACCCTAATTCCAACCACTCTCCCATCACTCTCTCTCACTCATTCACACTCGACAAAACATCTCAAGAACAAGAAGAGGAAGAAACTAAGAAGGAGGAAGAGGGAGAGTCTCACCGAAGAGATCACACTGGCCCTAGAGGAAATGATGGAGAGGTTCGAAGTGATGGTACAAGGAGATCGAGGTGGCTAGGCACGGCATTTGGTCGGATCTGATGTTGGACGTCGATCGGGACTATCGAGAGGCGATAATCAGAGATCCGGTCGAGATCTCTAAAGAGGCGGTGTAGGAAGGCCCAGATCTGAAGGCACGCACAGGCGATGCACGAAGATATGACGGTGGTTTAGCGGTCAGCTATGAGTGGAGGGTGGCAGAGTTGACAGCGGTGTCGGATGGCGGTCGTTTGCGGAGAAGTCTAGTGGATGTTCGATCTCACGAACCGATGGCTGTTGTCGAGCTCGAGGCGGCTCAACGATAGGGAGGCATGGATCTGGTGGAGGACGGCCCGATAGCGACGGAGAGGTGAAGCCCTAGGAGAAGCAGCCCCAGCGGTGGACGCAGGCTGGTGGCGGCGACTGATAGTCGTGTCGACCCCTCAGGACTTGCAGCGGCACGACGTTCGAGGTGATTGGCGGCTCGAGAAGCAGAGCTCGCCAGTCGAGGAGCTCGGTACGGCACACGAGGAGACTCCGGTGAAATCAGTGGAGACGGCGAGGTTGATCGGAGGCACAAGGCAGAGGAAGAGGCTGGCGTGGCTTCGTCCGGAGGAGATGGCGGTGGAAGAGCTGATGACTGGACAGATCGAGTCAGTCACCGGCAAGGATCAAGGTGGTGGAACGTCCGCAATCTTTAGAGAGGTGGCGCTACTCGCTGGAGGATGCTCGGCCGACGG
Source organism: Iris pallida (assembly GCA_029216955.1). Lineage (NCBI taxonomy): Eukaryota > Viridiplantae > Streptophyta > Magnoliopsida > Asparagales > Iridaceae > Iris > Iris pallida. The sequence continues at coordinate 12,383 of JANAVB010004978.1, forward strand.
AGGTCACAGAAGCGGTAGAATTTGGACACGGCCGTCGACGGCAGGGCTGATCTAGTGTTAGGATTTGTGATGGTCTTTTCTGTGTCTATAATGTATCCAGGGTTGCAGGTGTAACGCCCCAATCCCAGAATACGTAGGACTAGGATATGTATACATGCCAGCTATATATCAAGTGGACTCCAGCCCAGCTCGAATACGTATAAAATGTCTAAGATATGGTCTAAAATGACAAGTTAACTATATCTCAATCTACAGATAATAATCTCAAGTGGAAACCATTGCAATAATGCTGATCAAACAATAATATACGGGTGCCACTTGAATATAAATACAAGAATATATAATTTGTAATAAGTCTGGCCAAACCTTAATACAATCATCTGAACAAGCTCATAATAGAAAGTAAAGTTTATAAAACTAGGCTATATAGTTGAAATATTATTATAAAATATTAAAGGCGAAAGAACGATAAAATACCACTACTGATACCCGAATCCTGGAGATACAATCGACCACCAATCTATCCTTTTATTCTAGCAGTTTCCACAAATACCTAGAAGAAAACCAGCAATAACTTGGAAAGATCACCAGGTCCTCAGAGGGACAAAGCAAAATACATAAAAATATGCTTAATATAATAGTAAATAACATGCATGGAAAGAGAGGAAAGTAAAATATGTAACAAATTAATAAAGATGCCTCAATACCGTAACGCCATGGGACACTCCCGATCTCGAGACTAAAGATAAGTCTCTACTACCGTAATGCCATGGGACACTCCTGATCCTAGAGATTGGATAACAGGTTAATAACAAGTCTCTAACACCATAACGTCATGGGATGCTCCCTCTTAGAGATGGAATAACAAGTCTATAAGGAGTCTCTATATCGTAATGCCATAGGACGCTTCCAATCTAAAGATGGGATAAGTCAATGTCTAGCAATCAATCTCGACTACAGGTCAAGTCAATCAATGGAACGGAGACTAAGGACTAGCAAATATCGTCACAATACTCACATGAAACAAACAGTGACTTAGGAAGAACAAATAAGAAACGTGCACGTAAGATAAAGAAATAACAAAGACATAAATTTGAGAAACATGTAATCAAGTAAGACTGAAAACAATAGCAATATAGAAAATGCATGAATAAACTGTACAATTTGGCAAGGTATACTTGCCTGGAGTTTTGTCCAATCTGAGCTGAGACTGCAGTACCAAAGTCTACCCAAATTATCCATGAACCAATGAATCATACTTCGTACAATATCTATCAACCCCAAATCACAAACAAATATGTACTATTTACTAAATACAAATATGAATAACCACTCCTAACTAGAAAGCTTGTGTAATACCTATATTACCTAAGCCTATGATTAGTATTCCTTAATAAGATGGATTTCAAATTCTAGGTTTAAATATTAAGTTTTTATCTCGTAATTCATACAACAAAACCTACGACACTCGAATCGAGATAAGATGATCAACCACAAGGTTAACATACGTTCGCTTTGTCAATTTCAGTGCTATAAGGTCACTGGAATCGACTGATCTCAGTTTCGATGCACAGATTCCAAAATACGAACATAGTATATATTAATAACTTACTATATATGGACTTACCATATATAGACCTTAATAATATATTTATACAAAAACTAGTCATATTGACTACTCTACTGAATATAACATATATAGTATTAAATCTACTTATAAAAGTAATATATTATTAACATAAAATATCACTTTTAATTCTGGAAAATATTTTTAAATATTCTATAAAATAAATATTATATTTTATACATAGAAAAATATTGGTACAAGACTTGGATTGATTCTACAATATTATTCCTAAACTTGGTATACGTTTTGAGGCCTGAAACAATAAATATTTAAAAATATTAAATTCTGTAAAAATTCCAAAAATTGGTTAAAATAAGGGTTTCAACATTAAACCTTAACAACAAATAGTTTAGTATAGTTTATGAAGTATTGGAACTTTTGGACACAAAGAACATAGGATTTTCGGACTTACGGTGTTACGACAAATGTCAAGAATTTTTAAAAATAGCAAACGAAATCAAAACCTAACAAACAGATATGCGTTGGAACGCCCTCGATGCCTAGTTTCTGAATAAAAATATTAGAAGGATCAAATCTGAACTTAGTTAGGCGGAAAATAGCTCACAATAGATCTCATTGGTTTTGGATACCTTGTCGTAGAATCAACACCACAAACAAACCGCTTGGAACTGTATGATACAACGATCAGAGATTGAAGTAGACACATAGGGGTAACTTTTACGTTTGGTTTAAGGAGAATCAGATGAGAAAAAGTAGATGAAACCTAGTTTACAAGTCAACTAACCTTTTGTGATAAATTCAACACAAGTTTGGTCGACTTTGGGTGCCTTCCGCGCCTCGTATCGACCAAATTAGGGACTAAGGTTCCTCGAAAAGGTAACGGGGAGTTATGGGGATGTCCTAGGGTCAAGATGAAGGTGGTAGGAGGGTTGGAAGAGGTCGGAGTGATGAGTTTCTGTTGGGTGGAAAGAAAACTGCAAAAATAGAAAATAAATAGGAGGGGCTCGGTTTCTAGAGCATAAATATATAAAGTATATTCGGTCATGATAGAGTGAAGGGGTGTACGTGAGAAAGAGGTGGTGGGGATTGATTTGGATTTGGTTTGAGGGGATTTGGTTGAGATTTGATGATTTAAATTAAAGGTGTATCTCAAAGAGATTTGATTGGGTCCAAATTAGGAAAGTAGTTATAGAGTTGATTTAAAAATAGATTTAAATAAATATGGCTGCCATTAATTTATAAAAATAAATCTGAAATAGGTCTAAGAGGTTAGGGCACCCTAGAATAGGCTATATGAATCCTACTTAGACTAGTTTTGGGTCGACGGAATTTTTGTGATCGATTTGAGTTTAATATGTCTACAGTTTCGACTTATGTGTCACTTAAGTTTAAATAGCACATGGGAACCCAATTGAATGGCACACCATTAACATGTGCGTAGTAGGCTCAAAATGGGTCAAAACTATATATTGGGTCAAATAATTTGGATCGAATTTGGGCCTTAATTGCTATTTGAAAAGCTAGTCAAATTTTACGGTTAGAGACTAAAATGACTATTTTACCCCTAAAGTTGTACATGAAAAACATAGCACAAGAGAACATGCTTGGATGGGACATGATATATCAAACTGAAGGTAGACTCATCTAGAATACGATGATGGGAGTAGATTTGAGAAATTAATAATTATTGTGCTTCAAAAATCAAAGCTACGGAAAAGTACATCTATAGTCATATTTAAAATAAAAATATAGTTTAATACATAAAAATCATATAAAAGAAAATCTAAAAATTAAGGTGCTTACAGCAGGACATAGAAGTGAGTGCGTTGGCTGTGGTCGTGTCCTGTGTTGAGGACACAGCAGGACACGGGAGCGGGAAATTTGAATTGAAATGGCGGTGTGTCCGTGTCCTCGAGGTCAGACCCGGGGACACAAGGAAATGTAATTGTAATAGTATAAGGAACTAATAAATGAATGTGGACACGCCGACACGCTAGACACGAAGAAGATGGTTAGGGTTTGGCCAACAAACAATTTGGGAATGATTAGCACTAATGATAGTTAGGTATTTATAGGGAAAGAAATTTGGGCTCCAAGTTTGGTGGTTAGAAAGTAGTTTATGAAGTTAGTTAGTTAGTTAGTTAGTTAGTTATAACTAACTAAAGAGCACATGCTAATTAATTAAGAGCACATGTTAATTAACACATGTCCTAACTAATTAATTCTAGAAAGTCCTTAGGCTAAAAAAGCTACTAGGAAATCACTAAAACTAATTATCCTGTCATGGTATTTACAAGAATGTCACTCCACTCAAATATGAATAAACCACTCCACTTCTAAACAATTAGAATTGCCACTCCCTGTTCATGGGTTCCTAATTAGTCAACTCCTATTCCAGAAATTAAAATGCCACTACTTAATATAACTACCACATATGATATGCCATCTCCAATGCCATAGTAAATATTCAAAATAGAAAAGAATATTGAAACTATAGTATTTATTTAAAATAATCTCATCTAAAACTTAGAAAAATAATAGAAATTCAAAAATCGGGTTTTTAAGAAACGGTAGTTACAAAACCCATAGACTTTATGGCTATTTATGCATTGTTTGGGAGCTGACATATATGTATGACCATATAGTTATTTTGTTCCAGTGTGAATGGTTCAACACAGGTGGTAGCCGAACATTTGATGTCAGCCACCGATGGTATTCAGACAATCCATTTGCCCTGCCAAGTCAGATACAACAAGTCTTCTACGTTAATGATGTACGACTATGTGCAAATTGGCAAGTCGTGCAACGGGTTCGACATCGGGGTACATAGGATGTACTAGAGTTGGATAATGATGATGAGCTTGAATCAATTGAAATTTTAGAGCCTATTATGCATTCCAAAAAGACAAAAGCACTGGGATTATCCCAATTATCATTGAAGATACTAATGTTCAATATCATAGGAATAGTCTTGATCCTGAGATTATTCCAAGTGATATGGTTTTGCATCTCAGCAATAATGAGGATGAAACAATAGCCCATAATAGAGAGGATGATGAGGATGACAGACAAATGCTTTATGATTCTGATATTGACCCCGATATAGATTTTGATATGTAGTTTTTATGTTGAGTTTTGAATAGAGTGATTGAGATGAATATCAATATTGTTTTGCTCATCATAGTTTAATTTTTGTTTTTATGTTCAGTTTTGAATATGAGTTTTGAATAGAGTGATTCTGATATTGACATCTTTTTCATGGTTTAGAATTTAGATGACATTTTGTGAACTGTGAAGGTAAGTTTTGTTCATCGCAGTTTAATTTTTGTATGAGATACTTGGATTATTAGGCACTTTGCTCTGTTTATTAAGAGAATGTACTTTTTGTAGTATGATTTATTTAAGTTCATGGAACATTGTTAATGCTAAAGATGAGTCAATAAACGAAGTTTTCATGTGTTGCTAAGTGGAGGGCATCTGTTGGGATTGTGTAATGCTGCTGATACATTCATGTTTAGTTGTTTGTGTTGTTTGATGATGAAATAATCGATCATCTTTTTTTAACAAGATTATGTTAGTTACATGCATCTCATTTCTTAATTTTTTTCAAGGGGCTAAAGAGAAAAATAAGGTACAGTTTTAATGTTAGTGAAATTCACATGTCACATCCATATTCAAGTTATTATTCGTGTTTCTGTAGTCGAACTGAACAGATATTGCTTAACATTATTGTGTTAAATTAATCAAGGAGAAACTTCCTTTCTTTAACCTGTCACTCCTCATTTTAAGTTACATGCTTAACATTATGTTTATTGCAAGCTTCTCTCCTGTCCATACTACGTAGTTTCCAACTTTTCATTTTTGAAACTACAATGTTACTATAGAATGCAATAAGGTCATTCTGCTACTGCAAAATGCAAAATGCAAAATGCATACTGCATCTGAAACTGCTGCTGCTACACTGTTACTACAGAATGCATTAACGTCAATGTTACTACAAAAATCTTTTCATTTTTGAAACTACAATGTTATTGTAGAATGCTTAAGGTCATTATGATACTGCAGAATGCATAATGTAGCTGATATTGCTGCTGCTACACTATTACTACAGATTTGTTACTGCAGAATGCAATTCTGAAATTGCAGCTTATATTGTTGCTGCTACACTATTATTGCATTGGAATGTCTAATTAGAACTGAAATGTGAGTGAGAGAATGTCTAAAATAACATGTGTTATGTCTAAAATAACAACTGATGTTCTGTCTCAATAAAACTGGAACTAGTCTTTAGGTTTTTCTGCAATAGTCTCTCTTTAGGCTTCTTAATTATTGCATTGAAATGTCTAAAATAACATTTGCTATGTGTCAATTGCCTCCAACTTCACACATTTGGAATGCATGCAATGAAAATTGGAATTACATTGTTGAATTATTAGTTTTCTTTATTGTCATAGATGGAAAAACCAAAGAGCGGAGTATATTTAAGACCCGGACAAGCAGCCCAGATGACGTCAGCATATGAGAAGCAAAGAAATGAAAATATTTCTAGGAACCAAAGGAAATTAGATGCTTTGGGTTTGCTTCACACTTCAAATTTATTAGCTCCATTTGAGAAGATCACCCAAACAAGTTTTGGTAAGCATAGCAAAAGAAATGTGAGTGAAAGAGATGGTGATGAGTATCGACTGGGCCAGTGTGATGATTTTCTTAGTTCATCCAGCAGCGATGATAATAATGTGCCTTCTAATCTTCAAATGAAAATTGTAATATATAAGATATGATTCTCAAATGATATATTCTACTTAAATTATGTTAATAATGCCTTAATATCTATGTATTTTGTATTTTTAGGTCGTACACAATGGTCCCACTCTTAAATCATCCCGCCTTGTTCCCACACCTGAAGAGAACACAACTGAGGCTCCAATAACAATCAATTGCATGTGCCCAGTCCTATAGAGTCACTATCCAGTGGTGCAGGTAACTTACAGAATAATGGATTATTGTCTACTCTATAACTTGTACTTGCAGTTTTTGTCCTTTTTTGATCTTGTATTTTCATACATTACCTGATAACATTTGAGCATCCAAGGCCGTTTCTTTTTATATGTTGGGCTGAGCAGATCACATTCCATATCAAATAGTTCCCATGGCAACACACATGTATCTGACATGGTAGCCATGAGCCTAGTGCTTCCCCTAACAAACAATAATCACATGCATCTGAGGCCATTTTTTTTATATGTTCGGGTAACCTGATATTTGTATTGGAATCGTTGTTTGATCGACAAGTAAATACTTGAATTATGGATCCAAAATTTTCTATTATTTGTAGGCCTCAATGTTGGAAATTTACAATAAGACAATTCATGATTTGTTATCACTAAATCGTTCTGGTAGCCATGAACCTAGTGCTGCCCCTAGCAAACTATACACTATCAAACATGATTCCCATGGAAACACACATGTATCTGAGCTCACAATTGTAGATGTATGTAGTATCAGGGATGTTTCTTTTCTCTTCAGCAGGCAGTCCAGAGCAAGTAAGACGATCAAGTTTGTTAGACATGTATTAAATTTTATAGCATCTTCTGAGCCCTTACTTTTCATATCTATCCGGTCTTAACAAATATCTTGATTTCAAAATCATTATATATTAACTTCTACAGTGTCCTCATGAGCACATCTTTTTTGTCTTATTATATAGGTCTTGCACAATCATGTAACCTGCACAAATATATGTTGCTTGTACACTAATAATAACATGTAAATGTTTGTTTTCCCTGAACTTAATGTTGTTCCCGCTTTTATTAAATCGGATTCTGAGCTTTGATAATTTATAATTTATTATTCTTTTTGTCCTTTGCATTATGCTATATCTATCTGTGGAAGTAAATCGTTATTCGTTAAAAAAAAGTTATCACACACAGTTAAATCCCCCTTTTACTGAGTACGTCTTGAGAAATACCCACCCACTTTCCCATCAAGTAAAAATCATGCATGTACACAATGAAACAGATCTAAGGCTCGGGTTAGTAGTTGTTGAATAACAATATTGTAATATGATTTTCCATTTGAAGTTTTATGATTACTTAAATATTCTTCCATGTGGATTCAACCATGAGATTATTCATTATCTCATTATAGTATTTTCTTATGCATCTTGATCTTTACCAACAATCCAAAAAATTAACTTGGCAGGCTCATCGAAGAAAAATACACGAGATAAGACACGTGGTAAAGCGGTAGAGAAAATGGTATAAAAAAGGGGCAAGCTTCAAGTGCCAATCCCCGACAAGAAAAGAGCTCCAGTTGGGGAAAATGCTACTCCCCTTGCAAACTAGATTGGTGTTGAAAGATGATTGGTGCTGCACCACTTTTGGACGTCATGTATTGGGATGACATCGATGACTCTCTAAAGAAGTCAATTATTCTAAGATTTCGGGTATTGGTGGATCTATTCACTAGTTCATATAATTAGGTTTATTTCTATATATTGTTTATGAATAATCCATATTATTGAGTATATGTTTGCAGGAAAAATTTGAGATTAAAAATTATCATGAGGATGAATTGGTGAGGCAGGCCATTTGCCTCACAAAAATATGACAACTGAGGTACAAAGATTGGAGGAGTCGCATGCATGCACATTATAAGAGCTTGTTGAAGAATGGCGTTAACCAAGAAGCAAGCCGTATAAAGACATTTCACAAGAGAATTGGGAGTACATGATTTATCGGGTTTGGACAACAAATAATTTTTTTAAGGTATATGATGTTTAGTTACTTTATTCTTTGTTCTCATCACTCATGATTCCCCCTTGATATCCCATATGCTACTACACTATATGCACATATACCCTTACCAATGTATACAAGTATTCAACATATCCTTAGCCTTTACCCATATATATATATATTTTTTTTTAGCCTTTACCCATATATATATATATATATATATATATATATATATATATATATATATATATAAATATAAACACTTGTCTACCCTAACTCTCGAAGGACGTTTTCGTCGCCGTTAAAGCCGAGAGAGAAATCTCTAAAGCTGCTATGGTCTGCTATATCCTCAATAATTGAGGTTGCATGCATAGCTATATACTTGTGGTACTAGTATACATATAGGTTATAGGAAATAACCTTGTACCCATATCAAAACTCATAGACATACACCCACAATATACTCTAGTATCCTAATCTAGTATCCCCTAGACACAGGATATTCATCCCAATTACCTAGGGTATCATGTTATTATAGATACCTATGTAATTTCCCCTAAACTAGACACTAGAACTGAACTCTCACACAAGCCCCCTACTGATACCTATGTATTCAACATAGATACCTAGGATATCATGTTATTATAGATACCTGTGTATTCAACATATCAATAAAGACACAATCACTGTAGAAATCTCTGTTACTCAAAGAACAGAAAGCTTGAGTAAGTTTTTTTGACAAGTACTTCATTACAAAGACACCCCTACCAGTCTTTGCCTATCCTCCCACACAAAGCCCCTACTGACTGCTTTCCTACCTATAGTTACTCACTGCTTTCCTACCTGCAGTCACTCTCCTATTGCCCAACATCTTGTATTTCCCATAACTGCTCTGCACATAGATATAGAGCCTGTACTGTAGCCAATGCTGCCTGTTGCTGCCCTGTAGTTAGCTCCTGCAGCATGGTTGTACACTATGGTGGTGGAGAGATGAATAATACTTGCTGCTCGTTTTGATACTAGATTAGATCAAAAATTTTAATTTCAGTATCTTCGTCTAATTGACAAATTCAGTTTCTACTGATTTTATTCGAATTGGACATTCCACCTTACTGTTTCGTTTTCTTGTTTCTTGTTGAGCATTTTGAGTCATCTGTTTGTAATTAGATACTTTGTGCCTTTGTTTTGATTTTGGTATTGATACTTTGTTGTTGGTGTTTTTGCCTTTGGACTAGAAAAGATAGTCCCACATCGGCTACACCAAATGGTGAGTATCTCAATATAATGCATTGCTTGTGTTGAGGTGTGCACATGAGGTGTAGTGGGGCACAAGTTTGTGCCATGTGGAAGTATTTTCCTAGAAGGAAAAAGGATTAAATCCAACAAGGATGCAAGTTAATTTTTGTTGTGCGGACTCGGACTCGGACGCGGACTCCAAGATGTCTCGTGCATGCACGGGAGGGTTCGGGGGGTAGGCGTGGACTGGCACACTTCTATGCTGATTGTGGGATGATCTAAAATATCAAACTCTATTTTTGAGTATTGATATTTTAGTCCCACATCGGATAGGAGAAGAGGTGAAGTCTCAACTCCACTCTATAAATAGAGCCCCTTGGCCTCCTTTGAAAGATGCACCAAGAAGAGAGAAAAGGGAGTCTGTAAAGTCCAGGAAGCCCGTTCAAGTCTCAAATATTGACTTACGAGCGTTCCAGAAGTTCTCCTGAACTTGCTGGTTCCTGGGAGCTTATCCGTACTGCGGGTATAGCTTTGAGCGCCGGTGTTCTACACCCCAGCGAGATCCGTTCTTCTTCTTCCTCCCTCTTTCTGTTGCCTTCGAGAATCTGAGACTCAACTGTTGTTGATCATCTCTTGTTGCCTTCGAGAATACCGTCGCTTCTCTTTAGAAGTTACACGGTTCGGTTGCCTTCGAGAAATATTACGAAATAATCTTTTTAGATTCTCGTAATACAACATCACCTTCTTTAGGGTGTTGTTGCCGGAAACATTGTCTTTACAATTGTTTCTGAATTCGTGTTTTTCCATCGATTGTTCGTCAAGGGACTAACAATCTCAAAGCTATACGATTCGATGGAAAACACTCGTGCTTCGCTTGTCGATACCGGCTTTAACAAGTTGGAGAAATTCGACGGCGAACACTTCCAGATCTGGAAGCGAAAGGTGACTCTGAACCTTCAACTCGTGGATGTTGATCACGTGTTGGATGAGGAAGAACCAATCGTTCTAGCAACAGGATCTGCTGCTGTTCTGGCCGCTGCTACGAGCAAGCAGACGAAGTGGAAAAAGGATAACAGCATATGCAGGCTGCTGATCCTGAATTCCATGGAAGACTCTCTGGCCGAGTCCTACACAAAGAGGACTTCTGCCAAAGAGATCTGGGAGTCCGTGGGGAAGCTGTATGACGACGACGAGGCCCGGTCGAAGATGTTCATGGTTGAAAAATACCACAAATGGGTCTTTGAAGACGAGAAGACCATGCTGCCCCAAGTGAAAGAGTTCCTGAAGCTGCGCCAGAAACTGGAGGACGATAGCATGCCCCTCGTCGACAAGTTCGTCGTTGGAGGGATCGTGGCAAAACTTCCTCCAGGATGGAGCAACATCTATGCAAGGATGCATAGGAAGAAGATGGAGATTAGCCTGGATAATCTCCTCAGCGAGATTCATGTTGAGGACGAGATGCGCTCTCAACAGAAGTTGGACACCCTGTCCAAGCAACTAGCAACGACGAATCTGGTTCAAGCCACCAGAGAGAACAAAGGGAAGCAGGCGGCTTCTCACCACAAGAAGAAGGACTTCTCGAATCTGAAAGTGAAGGGTCCAGGATTCAAGCAACAGAAGTCCAAGTCCCATGTGACTTGCTTCAACTGTGGCAAGAAGGGTCACTATAAAAGTGAATGCAAGTCCAAGCCCAAAGAGCAAGGTGAGCCTAACAAGGTTTCTTTGGTTACTAATCAGGTTGCCATGATAGCACAGGTTGCAACTGTGGGGGCAGACTTGGACTGGTGGATAGACACTGGCGCGACATGTCATGTCTGTTCAGACAAGGACTGGTTCGTCTTCTATGAGCCTACTTCCGAAAAAGTCATGATGGCGAACCAGGCACAAGCTGAAGTACTGGGGATCGGGACGGTGGAGCTGAAGCTTACTTCGGGGAACATTCTGACGCTTCAAGGTGTGAAGCATGTTCCTGCAATCGTAAAGAACCTGATCTCTGGGAGCCTGCTCTGCAATGCAGGCTTGAGGATGGACATCAATGCTGGCCAGTTGGTGATGTCCAAGAAGGGTACATTCTTCGGGAAAGCTTTCCAAACTGAAGGAATGTACAAGATTCAGCTTGTTGTAACCCAGCATGATAATATAAATGCTATCACTTTTTCTGATTATTCTCTTGAGTTGTGGCATAATAGGCTAGGACATGTTCATTGTAAAAGAATTAACAGAATGTCTAGTCTAGGACTTATCTCCAAGTGTGGGGGTAAGGTAGAGAAATGCGAAGTATGTGCTCAGACGTAGATCACTAGGAAACCCTTCCACAGGGTCCATCGAAGCACAGATCTTCTGGAGTTGGTTCACTCAGATATCTGTGACTTCTAACAATTCTCTACAAAGGCCGGGATGAAGTATTTCATTACTTTCATCGATGACTTCTCAAAGTATGCTTTCGTCTACTTGCTAAAGTCTAAAGACGAAGCATTCGAGAAGTTTAAGGAGTTCAGGGCCGAGGCTGAGCGGCAAACTGGACAACAACTCAAGAGGTTAAGGAGTGATCGAGGTGGGGAGTATCGGTCTCATGAATTCTTATCATTCTGCAAAGAACATGGAATCATCAATGAGACGACGGCTCCGTATTCTCCACAATCCAACGGAGTAGCAGAAAGGAAGAACAGAACGTTGACAGAGATGATGAACTCCATGCTGTTGACTGCGGGTCTTCCAAAGTGTTACTGGGGAGAAGCTGCACTAACGGCAACGTTCATTCTGAACAGAGTGCCATATGCAACTTCCGACATAACTCCTCATGAACTCTGGTTCAAAGTCAGACCTAACTTGAATGTCATTCGAGTGTGGGGGTGTCTGGCTTATGTGAAGCTCCCGGATCTGAAGATTCAGAAGCTGGGGACAAGGACTACTAAGGCGATCTTCCTGGGGTATGCCGAGAAGAGTGATGCTCGGAGATTCCTTGATATCGAGTCAAATCATATCATCGAATCTCGCGATGCTGAATATTTTGAAGAAAAGTTTGCAAGGCACAAGAACATTGTTCTCGCGGACATTCCGGAGAATAATGAGGGTGCGGAGCAGACAGAGATCTTTATCGAACCAGTAGTCCAAGATGGAGTTGTTGTCGAGGAGACACCAGCTGAACCAGAACTCGCTGAGCCGTCAACTAAGCGAGCGAGGAGGCCGAAAGACTTCGGAGATGACTTCGTCACCTATCATGTGGAAGCAGATCCGCTTACCTATGATGAGGCGATGAAGACCAGAGATGCTATATTCTGGAAGGAGGCGATTGACAACGAGATTGACTCAATCACCTCCAATAACACATGGGTGTTGGTCGACCTACCAGAAGGAGCAAGACCCATCGGATGCAAATGGATTTTCAAGAAGAAGATGAAAGCAGATGGAACCATTGACAAGTTCAAGGCCAGGCTAGTGGCCAAGGGGTTTGCTCAGAAGCAGGGGATCGACTACTTTGACACTTATGCTCCAGTAGCTCGGATGACAACTATCAGATTGTTAATTGCTTTAGCAGCAATACACAAGCTGGTGATACATCAGATGGATGTGAAAACGGCATTCCTTAATGGCGAGCTGACCGAAGAGATCTACATGCAACAACCAGAAGGTTTTGTCGTCAGAGGTCTGGAAGACAAAGTCTGCAAGTTGATGAAGTCTCTGTATGGTTTGAAGCAAGCTCCCAAAATGTGGCATGAGAAGTTTGACAAGGTAATAAGGTCAAATGGCTACAGGGTCAGTGAAACAGACAAGTGTGTCTATACGAAGTTTGCTGACGGAAGAGGAGTAATCGTTTGTCTATACGTGGACGACATGCTAATCCTAGGTACGGATTTAAGCTGCGTCACAGAGACAAAGAAATTCCTCTCGACCAAGTTCAGTATGAAGGACTTGGGGGATGCCGACGTAATCTTGGGGCTCAAGATCATCCGGACAGGCACTGGAATAGCGCTGTCACAGTCTCATTACATTGAGAAGATGCTCTCTCGCTACGGGTATCAAGATCTTCCTATTATTGATACACCGTACAGGAGTGATCTGAAACTGGAGCCAAATTCGAAGGAGAGCGTCAGGCAGTTGGAGTACGCTAGCGTCATCGGAAGTTTGATGTACGCTACTACTGCCACAAGGCCTGACATAGCCTTTGCAGTGGGAATGTTGAGTCGATTTACGAGCAATCCAGGCGTAAAGCATTGGAAAGCTGTGAAGCGTGTTATGAGATATCTCAAGAAGACTCAGACATATGCACTATACTACAGCGGAGATCCGTCAGTAGTGGAAGGCTTCAGTGATGCTAGCTGGTGTTCAGAGGTGGAGAGCGAATATTCCACAGGTGGATATGTGTTCGCCATGGGTGGAGCTGCTATATCGTGGAAGTCGAAGAAGCAGACTATGTTATCTCGCTCCTCCATGGAATCTGAATTCTTTGCATTGGACGCTGCAGCAGATGAAGCAGAGTGGCTTCGGGAGCTCATGTATGACCTTCCAATGGTTGGGGCTCAGATACCGGCGATTCTGATATACTGTGACAACCAGGCGGCAGCAGCAGTGGCATCAAATGAACTCTTCAACGGGAAGAAGAGGACTGTGCGGTTGAAGCACAGAGCAGTGAACGATCTCATCAAAAGGGGCGTCATTGCAGTGATTGATGTTCGGAGTCAGGAGAACCTGGCGGATCCGTTCACCAAGGGCCTCAAGCGCCAGCTGGTCGATGACACAGCTTGTAAAATGGGCTTGAAGGCATTCTGATATTGTGTTATTACATTCCTACCATAAAGTTTTATGCTATTAGTTCAAAGAGAAATCTACTAGGCATCTAGCTTTTGGTTCAAGGGAGGACTATTAACCAGAAGAATATCAGGAACGGTGGGTACTTGTCCTATGTGACATGGAGAGGTTACGGACCTACAACCACTGTTGTCTACTATTGTTTTCTGCGGAAAACGGATCCTGTGGGAAGGTTGGCTTAAACGCCTTAATGAGTTCTCAGGCAGAGTGAATGCCTGGTGTGCTTTACAGGAAGCACGGTAGAGCAGCACTACAAGGAGTAAAACTCCATGCTACAGTGGGGTGACTCCACCATGAGGTTCCCAGGTAGGGATAATGCCTCGGCTTTGCAAGCTAAGTCACAGCGGAGTAGCACCGCAAATAGGCAGGTAGCCTAATGCTGTATGATAATCGTAATAAAGAGAGGTAGACAGCACTACAAAGAGGACGATGTCCTCATGTTACAGTGGCATGACACCACGAAGAGGTACCAGGTAGGGTAAAGCCTCGGCTTCGCAAGCCATGTCATAGCGGCGTAACACCGCACGGAAGCGCAAGGCTTCATGCTGGGTAGTTTGGCACTACAAAGGGGCTTGTGACCTCATGCTACAGTAGTATGACACTACGATGAGGTACCCAGGTGGGGTAAAGCCTCGGCTTTGTCAGCCATGTCATAGCGGCGTAGCACCGCAAAGAAGCACAATGCTTCATGCCAATGACTCTTTATAAAGAACTCACCTATAGTGTATGGAAAGAGATATCAGGCCGTCTCTTGAGGGTAAACTTGTAGACGCCCAAAAATTATACACTGAAACCAGGCTGGCACAAGGCCTTCAATGTGCAGCCAGAAGCACAGTTGATGTCACTATGTGAGTAGGAAGAATTGCAGTTATGGTGCAGAATTCAAGGCTTAGTCCATTCTTGTATCATGCTGTTATTTAACCTATGCGGGAAGATTCAAGTCGTAGCGACATCTCTCCTAATGCATGATGGACAATCACTGTGGGGAACGCTCAACCCATATATTGAGATATGTGGGGGATTGTTGGTGTTTTTGCCTTTGGACTAGAAAAGATAATCCCACATCGGCTACACCAAATGGTGAGTATCTCAATATAATGCATTGCTTGTGTTGAGGTGTGCACATGAGGTGTAGTGGGGCACAAGTTTGTGCCATGTGGAAGTATTTTCCTAGAAGGAAAAAGGATTAAATCCAACAAGGATGCAAGTTAATTTTTGTTGTGCGGACTCGGACTCGGACGCGGACTCCAAGATGTCTCGTGCATGCACGGGAGGGTTCGGGGGGTAGGCGTGGACTGGCACACTTCTATGCTGATTGTGGGATGATCTAAAATATCAAACTCTATTTTTGAGTATTGATATTTTAGTCCCACATCGGATAGGAGAAGAGGTGAAGTCTCAACTCCACTCTATAAATAGAGCCCCTTGGCCTCCTTTGAAAGATGCACCAAGAAGAGAGAAAAGGGAGTCTGTAAAGTCCAGGAAGCCCGTTCAAGTCTCAAATATTGACTTACGAGCGTTCCAGAAGTTCTCCTGAACTTGCTGGTTCCTGGGAGCTTATCCGTACTGCGGGTATAGCTTTGAGCGCCGGTGTTCTACACCCCAGCGAGATCCGTTCTTCTTCTTCCTCCCTCTTTCTGTTGCCTTCGAGAATCTGAGACTCAACTGTTGTTGATCATCTCTTGTTGCCTTCGAGAATACCGTCGCTTCTCTTTAGAAGTTACACGGTTCGGTTGCCTTCGAGAAATATTACGAAATAATCTTTTTAGATTCTCGTAATACAACATCACCTTCTTTAGGGTGTTGTTGCCGGAAACATTGTCTTTACAATTGTTTCTGAATTCGTGTTTTTCCATCGATTGTTCGTCAAGGGACTAACATTTGTGCCCTTTTTTATTTTGGTTATCTGTTTACCCATGGTTTTGGTTTCATGTTGTAGAAACGATCAGAACAAAACAAAGTAGCATGTTCCAGTTTGCCACGGAATTATTCGTGGTCAAAGTCATTTGCAGCAACAATGTCCACGAAGGTGACACATTTTTTGTAATTTCTAGCTTGACTTTATTATATATTTCATTTACTTATCCATATATAATATTTAACTGTTATTTTCATGAAATTAGGCGGAGATACCTCACTTTGTAGATTTCTTTAAGGAATCTCAATTGAGTAAGAAGAAAGATGATTGGTTGGATCATAAGCGTAAGGAGAAATATGTAAGTCTACCATATGTTTTGTTGTATGCATGTTACTTTAAACTAAAAAATAAGTTAACACTAAGTAATTATGTTTTGATTTACAATGTACCTAATTACTTATGTTCCTTAAAAATGTTAAGGTGAGCTTGAAAATTTGCGAACTCTGTGTTCTCAACCGGATGCAATCCCAATATCACAAGGAGAAATATCGGTAGCAGTGCCCGGGAAGAAATCAGATTACTTGAGAGGATATGGGGTGGGTCGTAAGCCCTCTAATACTAATTCCACATGCAGGGAGAATGGTGGGGAAGTGATTATCCTAAGAGACGAGTTATCATCACTTAAGGAACTTAATGAAACTCAACAAAATCAGCTTGTGATACAACAACAACAATAACTTGCGGCACAAAATGAACAGCTCGCGATACAACAATAAATTAAGGCACGGAACCAGAAACTTGAAAAGGTCCAAGCGGTGTTGTTGAGATGTGTGTTACTTTCGTCGGATCAATGTGGGGAGGATTCACCTGAGAGATGCTAGGCAGCGACTTGACTTCTTAATTTTGGGTCTCTCTCTCTCTCTCTACTGCACTTCTTTTGAAGTTGCTAGCTTCATGATTTTTATTATATATATGATTTTTTTTTGTAGATTTATTTTTGCATGTAAGTCCCTTAAACCTACAATGGATATACATGATAATGTATATATGTGTGTGTGTAGATTTTTTGCATATAACACTACACCAAAATGTCTAATTTCTAATGGGTTATTTATTTATTTTTTGCATATAGCTGATCACTTTATTAGTTTTCTTATTGGCTTCTTTCTTTATGCTATGATTATGCTATGTTTCCTTATTACCAACATGTTTGTACCTTGTCCATACCAGTAATTATGTTAGATAGCATCTACTCTTTAGGCTACTTACAATTTTTTTCCATTAATTTTGGTTTGCACAAACACATAGGTAACAAGTCAATTTTGGGGGGAAGACATTCATATCATGAGATCTATTAAAGGCTATTTTTGGGAAGGCATTCTGTTTTTGTGTTTTGTTTTGTATTGTAGTTATCCAGCTAGAATATAGTACGTTTGTGGAATATAGTATGTTTCTTCTTGAATGGGTTACTTGAAGTTTTTAAAATATTGTTTTATTGGATTTTTTAATGAAGAGATTTTTGAAGTTATATTGTATATCATGTTTTGATTTCGGCAACTTGTTGCTCGTTGTTCTCAAGTTCTTCGAATACAAATTTCAATATTTATAAGTTATTTTTGAAATAAGATTTTTATATTTATGTCGAAAAATTATGCAAAAATAATTTTTTATAAATTAATATTAAAAATATAAATTATTTTTTGCGACATTAAATTGTGTAGCAGGAAGTATTTTTATATTGGCTACATTAGCTTCCGCGAAATCAAATTGTGTAGCAGGAAATACTTTTTAATAATAAAAAAACGAAAAACTAGACTTTTGGCGACATGTGTTATGTTGCCACTGTATCAAATTTCTGCAACACACAAGACACTAGTCGTCAAAACTTAGTTTAATTATAAATATAATATGTCGCTAAAAGTTGTTACATTCTGTGACATGTGTGATTTCGTGTCGCTAAAGACTTTTCCAGACAAGGCTATAGCGACATGTACGCGACATAGCCAGATATATTGCAGAAATGCTTTTGCGACACAAATCTAACTTTGCACTACATATTGCTTATGTTGCTGAACATGCATTATCTACAGATCCAACTCCGAAAAATTAAACAATGGCAGACCACAAGCTTAATGTCCCACTAGTCAAATATAAAAAGATTATCTACGAAATGTCAACTTCATTGATGACCTTACTTTATATATGAAGATAAAACTGAGTTAGGAAGCACATAACAGATTATCACATAATGCACACCCTAAGACATCCTCAGTTTCCTACAAAATGACATAGAAGCATCACAAGTTAAATTAAATGGGAGAACATGTGTTAAATTTCTTTTTTTTCATGATCAACTTCCAACAAACACAAACATTTGCCACAAATCGTATTTCCAAAAATTAAACAATGCAAGACCAAAAATTTATAGTCCTAACAAACAAACCCAACCAAAATATAGGGAAAATGTCATTTATGATAGTCGATAGAAAATAAAAAGGAAAATAAAGCCAAAAAATATAAAAATAAATTTCTACGAAAATCCAAGTGTCTAGCCTGATAAATATAAAAATAAATTTATAGAAAATGAAAAGAAAAAAAAAAGCCAAAACATTATACCATCGGAGAGAGAGGCATACATAAATCTGAAAACTAAACCCTAGTATGTCAACTAACATAATATTCCAAATCAAAAACTATCAAAATTGATCGAGAGAGAAACACCCTAATAACATTAACCCTAACAAAATCAAACACTAACAAAATTGAAGCATAGACAATCATTTCACTATGTAAACATATAATAAATGCCAATCATATTCTCAACTCTAACAAAATTAACCTACTAAGAATATTAGGGAAGAAGCTCACCGCCATAGGGAAGAAGTTCTGAATCTAGATGAAGGAGGGAACGTTGGCACGCGATTAGCGAGAGAAAAATCCCAGCATCGCGGGAGAAAGAGAGAGATAGAGTGCAAGAGAAAATTCCCAGGCATAATTCCTTTTGAAATCTGAGAACTATTTATTCTAAAATCCATATCTTGTCATCATTTTTGCTATATTATCACCCATATAAATTCTATGTTAGGTTGTTGATAGTTTGAATTACGGTAGGGCTAGTTTGGGACTTTTCGGTATGATTTTTTGAGCGATTGTTGGTAATTCTTAAAACTCAATTTATTGATTTTTATTTACTTGTAAATTAAATATTTCAAAATTATTTTTATGATATTTTATTATAGAACTGAACCCTAAAAATATGGACCATTAGACTAGATTTTCGCCTAAATTGCTAACATAGAATTGCTCATAATAGGGGCTACAATTGGTATATAAATAGGATATTACTTTCAGATTTTAATATATTTTTATATGAGATTTGATAATTATAGGTCATAGCGATGGTTTCGTAGTATTCCGGACAAGTTTCGAACAAGACAAGTAGGCATAAAATAGACATAACCATAAATTATACCCAAAATTCTAAATCTGAAATTCATAGGTTAAATTCCATATATACTATGTTTAAATTATAATTTTATAATTTTTACATAATTTATATGGATGTCCTTTAATTTGGGACTTACCATTGAATTTCGGAAGTCAAAACTATAAAACTAGGTGTAGAAATCCTAGAAGTATGTAGAATTATTGTTTAGGAAAATCACGTATCTCATGTGAAATTAGAATGCTAAAATAATTCTTTTATTTGTATGTGGATTCTTGGTAGGTTGGTATTGCAAATTCAGCAGGAACTTAGACGACATGCAAGTATACCTTGCTGAATTGTACAATGATCCAAGCATTTCCTATATTGTTATTTCTTTTCTATCTTACATGGTCACCTGTTTCCCATGTTCATGTTATAGTTATTTTTTTTGTTATACGTGCAAGTAGAATTGTTTATATTTTTTCTTATTATTTGTCGTAATACATTTTCGTGTTCTTGTATATTTCCTGAGATTGTTATGGCTCAGTACTATGTCACTATGCCATTGATTGACTTGACCTCGATTGATTTATTTTGACGTGATTATGTGTCCCTGTGTTACTTGGACTTGACTTGACCAGCGTTGACTTTACTTAATCTTGTATTCATTTAGGAGAGGAGAATGATACTAGGATTAGCTACTTTGACCATTATCAATTGAGAGTCGCTTGCCTTGGACTACAATTGAGATATACTATAGGCTGGGAGTGCTTGCCTTGACTACAATCTATAGAATTGATTCGACTTGTTTGTTAGCCATGTCTAGTATTACGCTTCTCTATGACATGTCACTTCTTATATGTTTTTCTTGTACTATTTCATGTCTTCCATGCATGTTATTTTCTGTTACATCTGGCATGTTATTATGTATCTTGCTATGTCCCGTCAAGACCTGGTGATCTTTTCAGGTTTAGATGAGGTATATCTAGGAGCAGACTAACAAGTTTACGAGCCAGCACCAGACCACGGTATCATTGCGGTTGACGGTGTTATTGATGCTTAGCTTAGCATATCTTGGACTTAGTTATTTTATTTATGTCTTTATTTTATTTCCCGTCTACTGGTAATGGATTTGTCTCCACCGGACATGACTTGAATTCTTGATGATTTGAATCTTTCACTTTTATACTCACTATTATTTGGACTTGTTAATATATGTTTATTACTGTGGATGAGATAGAGAAATACTTGTACTTGAGACTTTCTAATTTACAACGTAAGATGCTTTCCAATAGGTCTATTAAATTGGGATTGCCTTTGGAATGCATCTGCTGGCATGCTACTTGTTCCTAGTCCTATATATTTTGGAACTGGGGAGTGGCAAAGCTTCTACACCAGGTTAATCCATTTGGAGAAGCCAAATCACCTAAGGACCCAAATCATGAATTGTCAGTCATGTCTGTCATACACCTTTTCCATATCGACTTAGATAGTAGCATTCCCTCCCCTGTAGTGATGCCCAATGCTAGCTATGATCTCCTGAGCGAGCATGATATTGTCGAGGATTTCCTTGCCTTTGCCGAAACAGACTTGCTCATGAGAGATAAGCCTCAGGAGAAGGCCACAAGTCTGTTGGCCACAATTTTAGAGAAAATCTTATTAATGAAGATGCACATGCTGATAGGATGAAACTCCACAAATAAAGGCGGGTAGTCACCTTTCGGAATGAGGATAATCGAAGTATGGGAATTGTTGGGTTTTTGGTTTTTCCTTTAGAAATGTTTAGTCCCACATTGGAAAAAACAAATGGTTTGTATCTCTATATATTAGCTTTGCTATTATTGGAGATGCACATGTGGTGTGGAGGTGCACATGGGTTTGCCATGTGGAATTATTTTTCTAATGAGAAAAAGGCTAAAATCAACAATTAAAGCATTCATGCTTTTTGCTCTTGGGAAATTTATTTCCATAGGAGCTAAGTCCCGTTGGGGCTTAGCGACTCGGACTCGGACTCGGGCTCGGACTCGGGCTCGGACTTGGGCTCAAGGGCTCATGAGGCGTAATGTGGCGTTTTATTTGCGCACTTTGCACTTAGCACGTCAGCATAGTGCGCTTAAGTTGCGCGAGCCACTTGCGCGAGCCTAGTTACGCAGCCCAGTACGCAGCCCAGTACGCGCAGTGTGCGCAGCGTACGCAGCGTGCGTAGAGTGCGCAGTGTGCGCAGCGTACGCAGTGTGCGTAGAGTGTGTAGAGTGCGTAGGGTGCGTAAAAGGGGCTGTGTGCGTAAAGTGTAAATTACGCTGGTGGCACAACTTCCAGCAGAACGTGTCATTGCATGTTCTGAGCGGTTGCTCCATGTTCGGGGTGGTTACTACCACGTTCCTAACATTGTGCTAACCGGACAGTTGTTGCAGGGGCTTATATAAGGCCTCCTCCTCCTCTCTCACAGGATATAGAACAGAACAGAACAGAAAGAGAAGCCACCAGAAAGTTTACGAAGTGTTCTTTAGCACAAGTAAACAGAGATTTTCAGACGTGTTCTTTAACACAATTCTGATCTGCAGCCTTCGAGAGAGAGAGAGGAAAGGCGCCGCACCAGCGTTGCTTTTTGCACGGGAGATCGTGTCCATCCGAGGAGTCAGAAGAGCAGTAGTGTTCCAAGTTCTCCGACGAACTTGCTGGTTCCTGGAAGCTGTTCGTATAGGGCGAATAAAGCTTTGAGCAACGGTGATCATTCACCCCAGCAGGCGTTCTTCCATCTTTCGCCAGTCACCTTCTTCGTTGCTGCCAGTAACTCTGATTGTATCTTCTTTTTAGAAGTACTACGATCTGATTGCTGTGATTACGAAATCTTTTTAGATTCTCGTAATATCATAACGATATCTTTTTAGATCTTCGTTATCCTTGCGCAACCTTCCTAGAAGTGTTGCGTTGGAACATTGTTTTTACAATTGTTTCATATTCTCTGTTTTCCATCGAAAAATTGTGCCCCGGCAATAACAATCTCAAAGCTTTATAGCTACGATGGAAAACATTAATGCTTCACTCCTAAACACTGACTTCTGTAAGTTAGAGAAGTTTGATGGAGAGCATTATCAAGTCTGGAAGAGGAAGGTTTATCTCACTCTTCAACTCAGAGACGTGGATCACGTGCTTCTTGAAGAGGAACCTACCGTTCCAGATACTGGGTCTGCTGCCGCAATCTCTGCGGCTACTAAACTTCAGGCCAAGTGGAGAAGAGAGAATAGCATTTGCAGGTTGCTTATCCTGAATGCTATGGAGGATTTCCTAGCAGAATCCTATTCTAAGAAGAATATCGCTAGAGACATATGGGAGTCTCTAGAAAAACTCTACGAAGAAGACAAGAACCGCAGTAAAATATTTGTGGTTGAAAAATATCACAAGTGGTTCTTTGAGGACGAAAAGTCTATGCTGCCGCAGGTAAAGGAGTTCCTGAAACTGCGACAGAAGCTGGAAGACGAGGTGATGCCCCTCCCCGACAAGTTTGTTGTTGGAGGGATTGTCTCAAAGCTCCCCGCTGGGTGGAGCAAGTTCTATGCAAACATGCATAGGAAGAAGTTGGAGATCACCCTTGAAGATCTCCTACAGGAAATCTATGTTGAGGACCAGATGCGGGCTCAACTGAAGGTGGACACACTGTCCAAGCAATTGGCTAACGCCAATCTGGTTCAGACCAAGGAACCAAAGGGAAAGCAGGCGGCTTTCCACAGCAAGAAGAAGAACCCTGACAATCTAAAAGTCAAGGGAACTTCTATCAAGAAAAAGAAGCCAAAGTCAAAAATGCCTTGCTTCAAGTGTGGCAAGAAGGGCCACTTTATGAATGAGTGTAAAGCAAAGACCAAGCAATCAGAGCAAGGAGAGCCTAGTAAGGTATCTATGATCACTGACGTAGTTGCTATGATTGCACAGGTTGATGCAGTAAGGACTGACTCTGACTGGTGGGTAGACACTGGAGCCTCCTGCCATGTCTGCTCCAGTAAGAAGTGGTTCACCACCTATACACCTACTTCTGAAGTGGTTATGATGGCGAACCAAGCACAAGCTGAAGTGCTCGGGATCGGGACGGTGGTGTTGAAGCTGACTTCGGGGAAGTCTCTGACGCTTCAAGGCGTAAAGCACGTACCTGCTATCGCCAAAAACCTGGTCTCGGGAGGCCTACTCTGCAATGCAGGCCTCAGGATAGACATCAATGCTGGCCAGATGGTGATGTCTATCAAGGGAACATATTTCGGGAAAGCTTTTTATACCGAAGGAATGTTCAAGATTCAGCTTGTAAATCAGTCCAATGTAATTAATGTAATTAATGAAGTCACTCATTCTGCTTAGGCTAGGACATGTTCATTGTAAACGAATAAACAGAATGTCTAGTCTAGGACTTATCTCCAAATGTGGGGGTAAGGTAGAGAAATATGAAGTTTGTGCTCAAACGAAGATCACAAGGAAACCCTTTCCTCGGGTTAATCGAAGTACAGATCTTCTGGAGTTGGTTCACTCTGATATCTGTGACTTCAAACAGTTCTCTACAAAGGCCGGGATGAAGTATTTTATAACCTTCATCGATGACTTCTCAAAGTATGCATTCGTCTACTTGCTGAAGGCTAAAGACGAAGCATTCGAGAAGTTCAAGGAGTTCAGAGCCGAAGCTGAGCGGCAGACTGGACAACAACTCAAAAGGATAAGAAGTGATCGAGGTGGGGAGTACAGGTCTCATGAATTTGCATCGTTCTGTAAGGAACATGGAATTGTTAATGAGACTACGGCTCCGTACTCTCCTCAACCAAACGGAGTAGCTGAGAGGAAGAACAAGACGTTGACAGAAATGATAAATTCAATGTTGTTGACTGCTGGCCTTCCTAAGTGCTACTGGGGAGAAGCTGCATTGACGGCCACTTTTATTCTAAATAGAGTGCCTCATGCAACTTCAGACGTTACTCCTCATGAACTCTGGTTCAAGGTCAGACCTAACTTGAATGTCATTCGAGTGTGGGGGTGTCTGGCGTATGTCAAGCTTCCAGATCTAAAGATTCAGAAGCTTGGGACAAGGACTACAAAGACGATCTTCTTGGGGTATGCCGAGAAGAGTGATGCTCGGAGATTTCTTGATATTGAGTCAAATCATATCATTGAATCTCGCGATGCAAAATATTTTGAAGACAAGTTTGCAAGGCACAAGAATATTGTTCTTCCGGATGTTCCGGAAAATAATGAGGGTACACAAGAAACTGAAGTCTTCAATGAAAATGTGGTCCAAGAAGATGTTGTTGTTGAAACAACGGTTGAACCAGAACAAGCTGAGCCGTCAGCTAAGCGTGTGAGGAGGCCGAAGGACTTCGGAAGTGACTTTGTCACCTATCATGTGGAAGCAGATCCGCTTACCTATGATGAGGCGATGAAGACCAGAGACGCGGTTTTCTGGAAGGAGGCGATTGACAATGAGATTGATTCCATCACCTCAAATAACACTTGGGTGTTGGTTGATCTTCCTGAAGGAGCGAAACCCATCGGATGCAAATGGATCTTCAAGAAGAAGATGAAAGCACACGGAACTATTGACAAGTTCAAGGCTAGGTTGGTAGCCAAGGGGTTTTCTCAGAAGCAGGAGATTGACTATTTTGACACGTATGCTCCAGTAGCCCGGATGACCACCATCAGAATGTTGATTGCTCTCGCAGCAATACATAAGATGGTGATACATCAGATGGATGTGAATACGGCTTTCCTAAATGGCGAGCTGACCGAAGAGATTTACATGCAACAGCCAGAGGGATTTGTCATCAGGGGTCTTGAAGACAAAGTCTACAAGTTGGTAAAATCTTTGTACGGTCTTAAACAGGCTCCCAAGATGTGGCATGAGAAATTTGACAAAGTTATAAGGTCAAATGGCTACATGGTCAGCGATACGGACAAGTGTGTTTACACGAAGTTCGCTGATGGAAGAGGTGTGATCGTTTGTCTGTACGTGGACGACATGCTTATCCTAGGTACGGATATTAGCTGTGTCACGGAGACAAAGAAATTCATCTCAAGCAAGTTCAGTATGAAGGACTTAGGGGAAGCTGATGTGATCTTAGGGATCAAGATCATCCGGACAGACACTGGACTAGCGCTGTCACAGTCTCATTATATTGAGAAAATGATCACTCGTTATGGGTATCGGGATCTTCCAGGGATCGATACGCCGTACAGGTGTGATCTGAAGCTGAAGCCTAATTAAGGGGAAAGTATCAGGCAGCTGGAGTATGCAAGCATAATGGAAAGTTTGATGTATGCTACTACTGCCACAAGGCCTGACATAGCTTTCGCCGTAGGAATGCTGAGTCGTTTCACGAGCAACCCAGGTGCTGAACACTGGAAAGCTGTGAAACGGGTTATGAGATATCTCAAGAAGACTCAGACATATGCACTGTACTACAGCGAAGATCCGTCGGTAGTGGAAGGCTTCAGTGATGCCAGTTGGTGCTCAGAGGTGGAGAGCGAGAGGTCCACAGGTGGATACATTTTCACAATGGGTGGAGCTGCTATATCGTGGAAGTCGAAGAAGCAGACTATGCTCTCGCGGTCATCCATGGAATCTGAGTTCTTTGCACTAGATACCGCAGCTGAGGAAGCAGAATGGCTTCGGGAGCTCATGTATGATCTTCCATTGGTTGGGGCGCAAATACCGGCGATACCGATATACTGCGACAACCAGGCGACTGCGACGGTGGCATCAAATGACCTCTTCAACGGGAAGAAGAGGACTGTGCGGTTGAAGCACAGGGCAGTACACGATCTTATCAAGAGAGGTGTTATTGTAGTGATTGATGTTCGGAGTCAGGAGAACCTGGCGGATCCGTTCACCAAGGGCCTCAAGCGCCAGTTGGTCAATGACACAGCTTGTAAACTGGGCTTGAAGACATTCTGATATTGGATTATTGTATTCCTACCATAAAGTTTTATGCTAATAGTTCAAAGATTTATCTACTAGGCATCTAGCTTTTGGTTCAAGGGAGGACCACTAATCGGAAGAATATCAGGAACGGTGGGTACATGTTCTAATGGGTATGGAGAGGTTACGGACCTAAAACCACTGTTGTCTACTATTGTTTTCTGCGAAAAACGGTTCCTGTGGGAAGGTTGGCTTAATTGTCTTAATGAGTTCTCAGGCAGAGTGAATGCCTGGAGTGCTTTACAGGAAGCACGGTAGAGCAGCACTACAAGGAGTGAAACTCCATGCTACAGTGGGGTGACTCCACAATGAGGTTCCTATATGTGGGATGCTGCCCAGGAATAGGATAAAGCCTCGGCTTTGCAGGCCAAGTCACAGCGGCGTAGCACCGCAAATAAGCAGTTAGCCTAATGCTGTATGTTAAATATAAAGAGGGGTGTAGTCAGCACTACAAAGAGGAGGAGTTCCTCATGTTACAGTGTCATGACACCACCATGAGGTACCCGGTTAGGGATAAAGCCTCGGCCTTGCAAGCCATGTCGTTGCGGCGTAACACCGCAAGGGAGCCTAAGGCTTCATGCTGGATAGTTTGGCACTACAAAGAGGCGGTTGCCTCATGCTACTGTAGTATGACACTACGATGAGGTTCCCGGTACGGGGTAAGGCCTCGGCTTTAAGCCATGTCATAGCGGCGTAGCACCGCAAGGGAAGCGCAAAGCGCTTCATGCCATGTCTCTTTATAATGAACTCACCTATAGTGTATGACAGAGATATCAGGCCGTCTCTTGAGGGTAAACTTGTAGACACCCAAAATTATACACTGAAACCAGGCTGGCACAGGGCCTTTAATGTGTAGCCAGAAGCACATGTAACTACATTATGTGAGTGGAAAGAATTTCAGCTATGATGCAGAATTCAAGGCTTAGTCCATTCTTGTATTATAGTTTGATTTTTGACCCATGCGGGAAGATTCAAGTCGTAAGCGACATCTCTCCTAATGCATGATGGACAGTTACTGTGGGGAACACTTATATCCATATATAGAGATATGTGGGGGATTGTTGGGTTTTTGGTTTTTCCTTTAGAAAGGTTTAGTCCCACATCGAAAAAAATAAATGGTTTGTATCTCTATATATTAGCTTTGCTATTATTGGAGATGCACATGTGGTGTGGAGGTGCACATGGGTTTGCCATGTGGGATTATTTTTCTAATGAGAAAAAGGCTAAAATCAACAATTAAAGCATTCATGCTTTTTGCTCTTGGAAAATTTATTTCCATAGGAGCTAGCGACTCGGACTCGGACTCGAACTCGGACTCGGACTCGGACTCGGACTCGGGCTCAAGGGCTCATGAGGCGTAATGTGGCGTTTTGTTGGCGCACTTTGCACTTAGCACGTCAGCATCGTCGCTAGGCGCATAGTGCGCTTAAGTTGCGCTCGTTGCGCGAGCCACTTGCGCGACCAAGTTGCGCGGCCCGTTACGCGAGCCCAGTTACGTTGGCCCAGTTACGCAGCCCAGTACGCAGCCCAGTACGCCCAGTACGCGTAGTGTGCGCAGCGTACGCAGCGTGCGTAGAGTGCGCAGTGTGCGCAGCGTACGCAGTGTGCGTAGTGTGCGTAGGGTGCGTAAAAGGGGCTGTGTGCGTAAAGTGTAAATTACGCTGGTGGCACAACTTCCAGCAGAACGTGTCATTGCATGTTCTGAGCGGTTGCTCCATGTTCGGGGTGGTTACTACCACGTCCCTAACATTGTGCTAACCGGGCAGTTGTTGCAGGGGCTTATATAAGGCCTCCTCCTCCTCTCTCACAGGATATAGAACAGAACAGAACAGAAAGAGAAGCCACCAGAAAGTTTACGAAGTGTTCTTTAGCACAAGTAAACAGAGATTTTCAGACGTGTTCTTTAACACAATTCTGATCTGCAGCCTTCGAGAGAGAGGAAAGGCGCCGCACCAGCGATGCTTTTTGCACAGGAGATCGTGTCCATCCGAGGAGTCAGAAGAGCAGTAGTGTTCCAAGTTCTCCGACGAACTTGCTGGTTCCTGGAAGCTGTTCGTGTAGGGCGAATAAAGCTTTGAGCAACGGTGATCATTCACCCCAGCAGGCGTTCTTCCATCTTTCGCCAGTCACCTTCTTCGTTGCTGCCAGTAACTCTGATTGTATCTTCTTTTTAGAAGTACTATGATCTGATTGCTGTGATTACGAAATCTTTTTAGATTCTCGTAATATCATAACGATATCTTTTTAGATCTTCGTTATCCTTGCGCAACCTTCCTAGAAGTGTTGCGTTGGAACATTGTTTTTACAATTGTTTCATATTCTCTGTTTTTCATCGAAAAATTGTGCCCCGGCAATAACAGGAAATAGCTTTAGGAATATGTGCTCCCTGGAAAAGCGCCGCGACATCCTCCCCAATGAATCTCAATAGTGAGAGTAGAAGAGGCCGATAAAGCCATCCGACCCGGCGCCTATGTTGTCGTCCATTTCCTGAATGGTCCAGCAGATCTCTTCCTATGATGGGATCACCATCAGCTCATTGTTCTCCGAGTCAGTAATGAATTTGGGAATGACGTTGATACAACTTTCATTTTTCTCCACTCTACCCTTGGCCATAAGCTTCTCAAAGAACGACAAAGCTTCCACTTTAATCTCTTCCTACACAGTCAGAAGATTGCCCTCTCCTCTGATATCAATAAAAAGTTTCTTAAGTTTGTTGGTCACACGGAGTGGAAGAATTTGGAGTTTTATCGCCCTTCAGATCCCATTTGATACGAGCCTTTTGCTTCCAAAATTCATCTTCGACCGTGAGACTTCTCTTCAACTCGGCTTGCGCCTCATGCACGTCTTTTTTGTTCTCCTTGTTATCGTCCAGTTTGAAGCTCGCCTCAGCTAGCTCAAGTTTCAGCTCCGCGCTTATAACTTACTGGAAAATGTCCACAAATGACAATCTACTCCACCTAGCCAAAGCCTTCTTGGTCACTTTCAATATGAAAACCAACCTGATCATCGGGTCTGTATGATCAACCAAGCCCCATGCATGTTGGGCCACCTTGCTAAAATATGTGTGTTGCACCCACAAACACAAAAAAAACTAAACCTTTTAGTTACCAAAGGTGTGAAAACTTAGGTCACCTAGAGGAGGGGAGAGTGATCGGATTCCAGACAGTTGAGGTGGTTCACTGCCGACGAATGTGTGTTGCTTAGCCACTGATAATTAATCAACACCCTGTCGAGCCAAGAAAATTGCTTGTTTTCACCTTCTCTATTGTTGCATCAAGTGAAGATGCTTCCCTCTGTCGGGAGAGTGGTAAGCATAGCCGCTACAATGAAAGCTGAGAATTCCATAATCGATATAGGATCCAGTGGCCTCCCCACCCCACCCCACCCCACCCCCTCCCCTCCCCGCTTCTCTTCAGTATTGGTGATGGCATTGAAATCTTCTCCGATCGCCCAAGGGCAGTCAACATATTCTGGTTAAGTGACAAAAACCTGTCCCAGAGGAACGCTCTTCCGGCTTTGTCGTTATAACCATGCACTACAGTGACAAATAACTTCTTCTGAAGTCCTGGTGGAACAAAACAACAGGTTAACTCCTGATCAAATGAATCAACCAAATCAATTATCGACTTTGCCAAAACCCAAATGCCTTTCTTGTTGTCGAGCCCATAAGGGAAACCCAGTTTCATTTGGAATTTACTGAGATGCTCGCAGGGCATCTTAGGTTCAATGATGCCGATGATATCAATTTTGTGCATTCTACACAATGCTTCGAGTCTCTGAATGGTGCAATGATTAGCAATCCCAAGAAGATTCCAAAAAGGATCTTAAACATTAAGAGGAAGGGGTGAGGAGTTGGGAGTAGCCTTAGAGCAAGATCTGGTACTCCTGCGTCGTTCTGCTGCTTGCTTATGTGACTTGGGGTGATCGCTTATCTTTTTGCAGCTTTTTACTGGCCGGAGCTTTAATAATAGCCTCCACGGGGTAATGCCCTTGGCCTCCTGCCCAACAGAAGACGACTGTTCTTCCACCGCCACAGTGGAGACCCTCGCCTCACTGACCCTAGGATAATCGGCCCCCTCTGCGAGGGATTATCGGAGGGAAGCTCCTCATCCCAGTCATTGGAGACGACTCAGGAAAACTGTCCAACAATCCTGGGGCAGCAGATGGGGGGCTGCTGGCAACCTGCCTCTAGCAGGGCCCCTCAGACAGAGTGGAAACCTCCGTTGCAGAAATACTCTCCCGAGCTAACATAGGTGCTGGCATCACTAGTGCGTGGGTGAGCGCTATGCCGAGAGTTGCTAAGCCTTTCCTACGATTCAAGACCCGAGCTCTACTGCTCCCCCTACTCTGAGCGAGGCCAAGAGAAGAACGGACCCTGGACTTGAGGATCCCCTTCCTTGCTGGGTTTAGAGGGCATCGAGGCTTGTTCCAAATTACTCGCTTTGATGTTGTTGGGGTCTATATATTCGTAATTGGGGGGGATTGGGGGGTGCGGGGTGGTTCCAGTGGAAGGGCAAGCCCCTGAAGTAGGAGTTCACTGAGTGTTATTAGTCGTCTCTGTGATTGCTGGAGCTTTGGAGGAAGTGGAGCTGCATTAGCGTCAATTGTCGTAAGTGACTTCCGAGTATTTCTATCCCCTGCAGCTTCATTCTCCTGTGTGGAGGCCAAGATGTTTTGCTCTGGTATCCCATGGACTTGCTTTCCTTTTTCGTCGATCCTCGGTCTTGGCAGGATCTTAGGAATCCTTTTGCACGCCAAGACAGGATGGCCGAGATGTCTACACCCATCGCAGTACTAAGGCGGTCTTCAAAGACACAGGCTTGCCAGTAGCTGCGCTTCCCTTGAAGGTTAATGCGAACTCGGGCCGAAAGCGGCATGTCACACTTGGCCTTGAGAAATCAGCAGTTGCTTTGTCTATTTTTAAGGGGACGTCGAACCATTTAACAATACGAAACGGAACAACTTTGTCAAATTCCTAACACCAGAAGAATTAAAAATTAAAAACAGGAACTAAAAGTATTGATCCGAGGCGCGTTACAACGCTGTCCTTAGAATAAAATTTTGTCCCCACGAATAGTGCAACGAGTTCTACGCAATCTATTTCCGAGATACAACGAATCTGTTCGATCCACAACACCGTGCACCCGGTGGTGAATCCACGAATGATCACAGCCTTTTCCCGAAGGAGAAGTTGGACGGAGGAGAAAGGTTATGGTTGTTTTTCTCTTCTGTGCGAGCTGGTTTTCAAACGAGAGAGAGAAAGGTTTGTTATATCAAAACAGATAAACTGTTTTTTTAAACATATATCTGGACCATCGATCATGTCCAGGATAATATCTCGCGATCTCCCATGAATCCCATAACGGGATTACGTGAGAACAGGTCTACGGAAGACCAGGCAACCGAATCAAGATTTTTAAAAAGAAATGAAAAAATAAAAAGGAGTCAAAACTCCTATGCGCCCCAAAACGCCATGCACCCCAACACATCATGCGCTAAAGAATTCAAAGACAGAGTGTCGGCACATCATTCAGAAGACAACAAGTAGAAGAGGCACATAAAGATTGATTTTTTATTCCATATCAAAAGTCTATTACATGTCCAAACTCTTTGTGACAACAAAAAGTCTACTATAAAGAAAAAGAATAAACTACAGCTAGGCGCATCACTTTGACGTTTCAGCTAGGCGCATCACTCCGACGTCTCAGCGTAGGCGCATCACTCCTCCTCATCAGAGCGAATCACTTCCTCTTCAATGCAAAGTGCTTCGCCTAATTAAGCACTTATTGAGCAGAACGTGGGTTGGCAATCAATCCGAACCCGGTGGCTCATCCAGCATAACGGAAGTCGGGGCACGACGACCCCGATCTTTGGATGCAACAGGAACCCAACGCCATCTTATAGAAGAACACTGCTGACAAGGGGTTCGAACATAAGCTGTTATGTCCATAGATCAACCGGCACCTCTCAGTCTTCTGAAGGAGTTCATCGTCAAAGCTTCTTCAAACAAGGAGATCCATAACCCACAGTGCAACGTCTTGCCAAGGAGGAGGATCGGTCGAGTTCATCTTTGTCGAGAAGTCGTGTGAAATACGAGCAAACTCTCTCTCACCGCTGCTATTTATAAGCTAGGGCAAATCAAACCCATGTGCCAAGTGGCAACTATCCCAAAATTAGTGCAATGAACTTGTATTAATGGTGATGAATCTGCCACCTCAAATTCAGCTAAGTCAAAAATCATCAATTCAAGTCTCGAAAGACTCGACAAAGCTGATAAAAGGAGATGCGCCACGTAGCGGATGCTCGTCACCCATCAAGCATTTAATGCTATGTGACAGAACCATCATTACGCTTCCCAAAGACTGAGCAGTTGATAGATTTTACAAAAAACGAAGAGCCACGGACGTCAGTCTCATAATTACTTTTTTTTTGTCGGTTACAGTTGTGCCCCACCACGTGGCCGACTGATCACCCGTATGCGCCTCCGCAATCATGCGCCCAAAACTTCGCATGCGTCTCCACATCCATGCGCCCAAAGCTCTCCATGCGCCTCAAAAGCCATGCGTCCAGACTTGTTTTTGACCCCTAAAAGTCATGGACCAAGTCTTCTCATGCGCTAGATCCTAGGCGCATCCTGACAGATCATTCTCCACCAAATTCGAGATCTTTGAGCCATGAACACGTGCCATGTGTCATTGACTCAATTCTGCTTACGAATAGGTGCCAACCATCCAAGATCTCAGCAATAACCAAATCTCAACAACTGCCATGTGTTAGCTCCTCCGCAGCTCAGCAGTGCAGTTCGAACAGATTCAGCTCAAACTCCTGGGCGCATCGTCCATGCGCCCAACAAAGTCAACCACGTGGCATACCTACGTGCAAGCTCGCCACGCACGCATCGCATATGTGTGCATAAGCAGATCATATTGCTTCCTATAAATAGAAGGATCATTCCTTCATTCAATCTCTCCAAGTTCCAAGCTCGAAGCTCCACACTTCCTGAACTTTTCAACCACATTGGCACCCAGAGCACTTGCAAGAGTTTCAATCGTCTTCAAGTCGTTGCCAGTCCCAGAGTAACCTAGACTGTAAAACCCGCATTCTTGATTATTGGATTAATGGAATTATTGTACTTTTGGTTTGAACATCAAATTTTGGTTGCACTATCATAGTCTTAGAGTTATTAGCTAGCATTATTATTATTATTATTATTATTATTATTATTATTATTATTATTATTATTATTATTATTATATTAGTCGGATCAGGAAATATTATTTTTTAAAAATTAATTATTTGGATTTTTTATTGTGGCTCTGTCCCGATCCTGTGTCCGGGGTTCGACCCCGAGTCCGGATATCAGATCCCGTTTTCCGAACCCGTCCTTATTCCTTCCTTTTAATTTCTGGTTATTAATATATATATATTTTGGTTTAAAAAAATAATTCTAACTAAACCTATTCCGAATACCTGGCTTCCTACGACCTATTCCTTCTTCTCCTCCTTTCCCTTCACTCCACCCACTCTCTCTATCCCCCTTCTTTCTCTCCATACTCCCCTCCTTCTTAAAACCACTCCCAGCTCCTTTTCCCCCATTCTCTCAATCTCATTTCATTTCCTCTCACTCTCTCTCAAACCCTTCCCCATCTCTTCCCCCTCTCCAGAGCCCCGACCCATGCCCCGCGCCCGCCTCCGTCGAGTCCAGCCCGACACCTCCACCCGTCCGGCCAACTCCGGCCAACCCGCGCCCCATGCCGCCCACGCGCCCGCCTCCCGGTGCCCTGCCTCCCGCCGGCGTCCCTCCGGCGCATCCCGTCCCTCCGCGCTGTTCCCGAGGCCGCCCCTGCCTCGTCCGCCCCGTGCGGCTCCCGTGCATCGGATCCCAGCACCCCGGCGACCCCGTTCCCGTCCGGCCAGCGCCTCCGTCGGCCG
This sequence comes from Iris pallida, assembly GCA_029216955.1. NCBI lineage: Eukaryota > Viridiplantae > Streptophyta > Magnoliopsida > Asparagales > Iridaceae > Iris > Iris pallida. The sequence goes on from JANAVB010004978.1 coordinate 46,919, forward strand.
TGCCCGTCCGGCCAGTGCTGTCCCGTCGGCCAGATCTGCCCCCGGCGACCCCTGAATCCCCGTACAGCCGGCCAGCGCCTTCCTGGCATGACCACGAGCCCTGTCGGCTCCGCCCCCGCACTGCCCCGAGTTCCGCAGCGCTTTTTCGAGCCATTTTCTGCTGTCCGCGGATTTCTTTCTTCTAATATTTTCATCTGAGAGCTCTAGTCGAGCATTTGAGGTATAACTTCGTGTCCCCGTGTCCCTCCCATAGATAGTCTGTGATGACGCGGTCCCGACCCCGACGCGGGGATCGGTTTCACTAGTTGCGCTTGGGGATACTTCTTCCGAGTTCGGTTCGGAATTGGTTCTGTGGTTTGGTTCTAATTAGCTTGCTTGGCTAATGTTTATATCCTGTGGGTTAGTGATTATTTTCGAAATTGGTTCTGTGGTTTGGTTCTAATTAGCTTGCTTGGCTAATGTTTATATCCTGTGGGTTAGTGATTATTTTCGGATAGGTTCTGTGGTTGTTTTCTAACTTAATTCGTATGCTCTATTTTTGGCCGTAGATTATTATTTTGGGTTGGATATTCATTTTGGGTTGGTAATTAGTGATCCCTGGTTTGGGATATTTATTTGTGTTGCGGATTGGCATCCTCCCAGGATTGGGTTGTCCCAGTTACAGAGGAGGTGCTGCCGAAATTTTTGGAAAGATTTTCAAAATAAAAGTATTTAATTAAATTTAGTAAATTGGTAAAACAAAAATCTATTTTCAAATCCGGTCCTTGAAAATGATTTACAAATTTTTGTTGGTTTTAAACGTGGATTTTTGTGAGTTGTATACCCTGTTAGGCGACGACCGCATCGGTCGAATGAGCTTCGGCAAAACGCAAAGGCTACAGGGTTTTCTGTACGTTGAGGCGTAAGCCAGCAACATGAGATTGCACGACCAAGTCTGAGACTCTTTAATTTTTAATTTAATTATAATTTATTTTAGAATTGGTACTGCTTTTAGTATTTATGGTGCAGGGCCTCGGCCTACTGTTTGGACCGTTCGCGGCACTCAGAGCTCGTCTTAGGATTATTTAATTTATGTAAATAATTTGTAAGGGCATAAGTCCAATTTTTTCTTTATTTCTCTGTGACCCTGTATTGTGTAGCATAGCTTTTTCTTATTTTTCTGGAATGTTGATTTCGCCGTTAAACGCGTAGAATATAAAATAGATATATATTTTATAAAGAAAATTATTAAGTTTTCTCATAATAAATAATCTAGTAATTTAGCAATTCACATGTTTTCTCATTTAAAAGAAAAAGCCTAGTTATATATATATATATATATATATATATATATATATATATATATATATATATTTTTAGCCTAGTTATATATATATATATATATATATATATATATATATATATATATATATATATATATATATATATATTTAGCCTAGTTATATATATATATATATATATATATATATATATATATATATATATATATATATATATATATATATATATATATTTAAAATACAAAGTTTTGCCAAATTAACCAGTAATTGCTATTTTTTTCCAATTAATCAATAACCGATTTATTCAATTAAAATGATAACGAACGTAGATTTCGACGTTAGACAATTTTCGGTAGATTAATTAATAACTTAAAACATGACTATGGTCTGCTTCTAGAGATTGCAAGCACACCTAGAATAATTTCATTATGGTTCTAAGTCAAGGTTCTCAACTGTAGGATCTCGGAGACGTACTTGACTTCCTCCTCGGTACCGACTTTTCCGATCCAGTCAATCAACAGAGGCAAGTTACGGTTATGTTTTCTTATATTTTATTTAGTAATTGTCAAGTTGTATATTTAAACCACATTGCTACACGGAACCCTCTCCTAGGGTTCAAATATTGATTGATATTGATTGTGGGGATTGGTGGAATAGTGTAACGTTTATGGCCAATACCCCTTATATTGCATTATTGTGCAAGCTTACCCCTCTTACACACAGGGATAAGCCGTATCGCATCGCTAGGATGCTATTGTACAACCCAAGCCGGTCATAGACGTTTACACATTCAAATCACATTGTTTTAAATTGTTAAATTGTTGGAAAATATTGTTTCAACTGTTTAGCCTACACTTTTCTATTATTACTTGAAATGTGAGATACATATTCGTACTTGCTCCCTCCTGACTGGAGACCAACATTTTTAGGTAACATTAAGGATGTTGAGCTATTGTACAATAGCTACTATGACCCGGTATTGTACCATGTGGTGTTGCCAGAGTCTCCCTTGGAGGACGCAGAACCTGAGGCCGATGAGCCGACCGCCTAGCTAGTTGTTTTCCAGTTTTCTAGTTTTATTGTATTGGAGTTTGTCAATTTGAATTCAGCACTTTATTTCAGTTCTTTCATTTCCAGTTGTACTTTTCAATTGTTGAATAAAAGTTTTTAAATTTTCGTATATTCGAGTTGTGACAAATGTATAGATGTTGTTGTGAATACCTGTATATAGAACAGCTTACTGCCGCTGTCTCACAACGAAGCAGGCTGGGCATGATCCGGTTCGACCCAATAATTTGGGATCGGGTCGTGACATGACTCTCAGGGAGTTCAAGATCATCGTTAGATCATCAACAGAGTCAACCACTCGCTCCATCGCCACAGTTCCCAGACAAAAAAAAAACAAAAGTTAACTCCTAGGATTACATTTAAATCCTACATTATACTCTGTTCTGTTTGTAATTAAATACAAAGTTCAATCAAACAACCTTGTTTTAATAGCAAACAAGCTAGCGACTCTGCCGGGGTCCACTTTTTCCTCCAACAAGAAGGTCGTGTCGCAGTCTAAAGACAACAAGCTCGGCAGCTCCGACAAGATGCTTGTGGTATGCCTCAATTAATACATACGAGGAGTTCATCTTTGAAGGCAGCACGAGACCTTCGAAGCGGCTACCAAAACCGAAGAAGACCCGTCAAGTCTGGCGTGCAAAGGTGATACGCCGGGTACCACCACTGAAGGGGATGCGCTGTCGTCGTCCTCCCTTTCTGCTAACGTTCTCAGCATGCAAAACATTGCCACTAGCGCAGCGCATCTGCCAGGGAAGCGCAGCGTTGACTGCAGCTCCCAACCATCTTCTTTTCAGTCGAAGAAGATGAGCCGACGGAACAAGGGCGCAGCCAACCTCCCGCGCATGAGCTTTGATGCGTAGGAGAAAACATCTGTCTTCGACAGAATCACTCGTTGTCACGGCGAAGATGAATTGGATTCTGAGTACTACGCGCCTTTACGGGCTAGTACGAAGAAATCCAAGACAGCATGGGCTATGCGCCTCAAATGTGCTATGCCAGCAGCGAACCAAAAATGTACACTAAAGTCATGCGTGCGGTTGATGGTAAGTTGTACAGAGTTGATTCGGGTGCTTTTGCACCAGCAACGAGTCGACTCTCAAAGTCCCCTTCCCACTTGGGCGTATCTCCTGCGCATGAAACTAAGATAGGTAGGGCAAATCTTGGGACTTCGAGCCCATGCGCCCTCGTTGGCTGTGCGCATAAAGTGGTTTCAAGTCGCCTTACATGTTGTTCTTCCACCAACGATCTAGGCGCATCTCATGCATTGGAACTAGATCAGGGGGCTCAGCATTCACATTACCATCCCAGCGCTTGGCCCTACCATGTGCTCGGAAAGGGTGCGAATGTGAAACACTCCCCACACGACCTACGCAATGTGATCACTCACAGGCGTAGGTCGGGGGAAATGACCTCCGTGCATGATGTGCCCCTCACGGGGCATACTTGTGCTATGGTCACCATCAATTGCTGCTGTTGCAAAATAACGACTGCACCACCAAGGCGATCCATATTCCAGCGATTGCAACCCGCTGCACCTATCTGACATCGTCATGAAAAAAGAATGCCAATCGACGACGAGATAGTACCTCCGGTCGCCTCGTGTCGTGTCGTCTCTAACTCCCATGCATCAGAAAGAAAAACCATCAACTCTTCGACTTCGGCTGGTCCATCAAAAAGTCGATCGAATAAAAGCAAAGCAGTAGACTCGCCAATCAGGGTGTTCCAGAATACTTGGTTGAGAAGGCAAGCTTCGGCAATGATACAAGCTGGGGTGATCAGACCCCGACTATCCACAACAACCCCTCGTTCGAAGATGAGGGTATTCACCAAGGAACTGACACTGATGTAGCTGGGGGCAGCCAGTACGAAGTGTCGGAAGAAGAAGCTGTTAGGCCAACCTTTCCACAAGTAAGCGAGGCTCAAAGTGAAGCGTCGACCGATCCATCCACTTCTACCCATGTCATGCCCGTCTACATGGCAGGGGGTGGCGATGAAGAAGAAATCGAAGCTTCAGCTCCGGATCTTGTACGACACATGAACACCTTGGAAGACGGCCTTAAAACCCTCTCCTCCACCATACAAACCTTGACCCAAATGGTGTTTGAGATACGGAATACTCTGACTACTCAAAGGGCACCTGCATCTTCCAGTCCTAATCCTGGGGCCAACGGAGAGTCTAGTATACCCCCTCAACGGGTATCTTCGGGAACATATCACCATACTACCCCTCGGACATCATCTCTTTCGGAGGCCAAGCTTCACAGTTTACCCCGCTCACCTGTTTCTAGTTCTACAGAGGAGTTGGTTGAGATGGTAAGAGACTTGTGTGATCGTTTTAAAGTACGAAATAAACAGGAGGAATGCCAGAAGCTCGAATCGGCAAGCTTATCCTCCCGAATGGAACAAAGTGATTTATTCCCCCAAATATAAACCGCAAACATTAACACCATTTGGCGGGAAAGAGTCTCTCCGTCGGTATCTGACCTGTAGTGCCCCGTCCCGCTCAGTCAATCAGAGGAATCGAAACGCCAACGGTGTTCAGACTTAGCGTTGTAATGGCTGCTCGAAGACACCGCTCGGTCGAGATGACCGCTCGCTTAGGTGGGATAGTTTTGGTGAACTTGCCTCATCTTAGCCTTCACATAATAAATCGCATGTTTTCAACTTGCACAAGTAGGCTTGATAATAAAAGAGACGAATCCACATAACTAAAGGGAATAATCCCGATGGGTCGAATTGAGTTAGAATATGGAAAGGTCCAATGGTCGGCTTAGAGTTGGTGCACGGCGTGCTTTGAAAACGATACTCGGTCCTTCGTCTCGTGGCTTGGGAGAAGGAAAAGTTGGTATTCGCCACAAGCTAAGAGTTATCCAAATTCATAGGCGTCGCCCGCATAAATGCTTCATAAAGCATGTACGGTCTCTTTGCCCAAGGCGTGGCATAGCCTCTGCTCGCCGACGGGTTAAGTTGTATTGCACGGCTTGTGGCATAAGTTTAGGCACCCCAAATAACTTGCTTGTTCAAAGTCGAATGCGTGTACGGCACGTTCCCATGATGCAAAGCTTGACGCAGCCTTTGCTCGTCAAGTTGTTGCAGAGTAAGTTAGGCAAGTTATGTTAAGCTATCAGGAGTAGTATCAAGCACGGTCCTATGAGTTCAACGGCTGGGTATAACCACATAGTCTCACGATCGTAAGGCCCGTCATGTAGAGTATGACTTGGGCGGTGGTGTCACATAGAGTTTCAAGTTGGTCTAAGACACGATGGCACAGACTTAGTGTTTTAAGGCACGGGCCACGGTTGAATTCTTTGAGTTTGGAAAGTATTTTAAATAGTTGTTCTTGAGTTGAGTGAAATGAAAGGGCAAGAAAGAAGAATGCTCACGACTGGGTCGTTGAGGCAAGAAAGAAGAATGCTCACGACTGGGTTGTTGAGGCAAGAAAGAAGAATGCTCGCGACTGGGTCGTCGAGGCAAGGTCTCAGATGTGAGAAGTATTAAACTTAGCCCTGAAAGAGATGGTAACACTAGAAGTAGATTGACTGTGTGAGACGTCAGTTCGAGTCGAGTCTTGCATGGTCATTGGACAACTTGTACAAGGTAAAATAAACTATTTCTCGAACGGCGACCCAGGCGGCCCATGGGAACCGTTGCGATAGAGACATTCGTAGCTGTGCTGGATGACCGCACGGGTTAGCGGGGACTTGCAGCGGAGCTAGCTACTCGCGCTGGCAATGAGCGTCCATCTAATCAAAAGCTCAAAGGGAGTCCATTATAGCTCTGGGCGCTAGTGACTAGTTTATATAGATGAGTCGGCATGGACGGTGATCCGCGTGTATGCCTTTGGATTGAGTCGAGTATTGAGTGTAGTATATCAAGGAAGTTGAGTTGAATGTGTGAGTATAGTTGGAACACAAAATGTTGGGCCTAAGATTTGGTTGCAACGTAGGCGACGTGCTTCGACACGAGATGTGACATCGAGTCTTATATTGTCGGCATATAAATTGCATAGTTTGGATGTGAGTTATCTTGAGTCTAAGTCAGGAAAGGCCGCAAGACAAAGTCGATCGAGTGACACTTAACCCACAAGTCTTGATTGGGTTAGTTGATGATTTAGTAGCAAAGGGCCGTAGGGCGGCAAGGGCCGTAAGGCGGCGATATGATTGAGTCTCATTGAGTTGCGAGGCACGGCCTCAACAAGGACTTATAGTACGATCACACGGGAATAGAGTCTTATCGCGTAGTTGCATCTCTGGTTTTAAGCCGTAAGGCAAGCACGACTTGATAGGTTAACGTTGTTGAGTTGATGTTGCATTGCAAGCACGAAATGGTCTTGAGACACAAAATAGGCCAAGGCGTCTGTCCTAAAACCGATCCTAAGGAAAGAGTAGAAAGACAATCATAAAGGGACTATGTTACACACAAAGTAATTTAACGTGTTTGTTTTGTATGGGTAGGCGAGGAGCTCATTCCACCAGTACAGTTGAGTACTGACACCCACATAGTTTCTATGTGCAGGCACAGGTAGAAGCTCGTAGCGCGGAGCTCGCTTGGATGCATCGCGGCACAGAGTTCCTTGGCGACTCGAAGCGTGCGGTCGCATGTATTCAAGACTTATGCAGGACATAATGTATGGACGTCGCCTTCCGAAGCATCCGCTGGTTCAAGACATGTATTGAGAGATGAGAGAGAGCTGAGTGACTTATAATGTGAGCTTGAGTGAGCTTGAGAGACTTGTAATCTTGGCCTTGTGCCCTATTGTAACCTTTTGTTTCAATATCAATAAAAGAGTGTTTTGTAATGACTTGTATTTCGCTTCAAATTTTGCTGCTATTCAATGTCTCTGCTTGGGACTTCTGTGCGACGACCCCGTCGCAGCCGTTGAAATCGGCCGTTATGGAGCCCGCCTTGCACGAGTGCAATCTAGGCTCGTGCGGCATCACGCCTTAGCGAGGACGATCGCTCCTACGGGAGCGGGACATGACATAATGGTATCAGAGCCTGGCTTTACATCCTTGGACTATCGATTGAATTCTTTAACTCCGTTATTTTTGCAAACTCTGAATTATTGTTGCTTCCGCAAATTTGATATCGTTGGTGCGCTCTCTCTCAAATATCCCACGGGATGTCCATACAATAAGTCTAACTATTTTGCAAAATATAGTAGAACAGTTTTTGATAAAACAAAAAGGATGGGTTGCGTAAGCACGGTTGGCTAAGTCGGGCTGGGCATATACACCAAGGATTTGTGTCGACCTTAAAAAAGTCGAGTGTGGGATTCGAATTGTGTCGGACGAGAATGAGTTAGACCTGATTGACTGAATGGGATGATTATCGATAGGGGTGCTATCGAGCGACGATAACGTCGATGCGATATAGATGAGCGTGCATGGAAATTGAGGAATGGTTCGAACGGAAAATTTGAAGAAGCCGATTTTGATTCGAATGATAGTTGAGGATTAGTTAAATGACTTCATCCCTGAGTGGTGTATGCGATAGCCTCAGGGATGTCGATCGATCGATTGAGGATTCGGGGTGTCGATGAGTCTATCAGCAAGCGTCGCACATATGTGTTTGTAAAAACAAAATTTGATCTTTATTTCACAAACTTTGTAAATAGATTACAATAGAATTCTGGGAAAGTACAACTGTAGGAATCCGATCTGAATGACGATCGCTTTATCCCTTGGACGATGTGAACTTTGAAGACGATAGCCTCTGAAATTTGAAGACAAAAGCCTCTGAAGAATGCAGCAGCACTTTGGCAAGAACTCCTGAACTCTCTGATCTTGATTCTGAATTTCTGATCTCTATATGATCCCCCCAGGAAGGACTTGAAACTCTATTTATAGAGTTCTAGAAATAACTAATTTTTAGTTATTCTGAATTGCACATGATGGATTGCGCATGCATTGGACTGCACAGACATCAGACTGCGCTGGCAGTTATTTGATCATGGGCCAACTGTATTGGACACATGGCATTATTTGATTGAAATGCGCATGATCGTGTACAGACGGTTACCACGTGGTGAGCAATTGATGGCATGAATGCCACGTGTAAGTTGTCAGTTGTCTTGATGGAGTGCGCCACATGAACTGCGCTGGCTTCCGATTGCGCTGGGTTTGGATTGCGCTGGATTTGGATTGCGCTGGATTGAACTGCGCTGGCTGTACAACTGTCCTCGAGCGCTGTGCTGTACGAAAAACGAACAGTTTCCTCGTTCTTCGAACTGTCAGCTGTCAGAAGATCTGATTCTGTCAGGTAATGATGACGTTGCCACGTAGCTAGCGCACTTGGCTTGCTGCGCAGTTCAGTTTGCGCAATCGAGTTGATGCGCAATCTGTCTTCTGCGCAGTTCATTTGAAGGATGCACACTTTGATTTCATGGCTTTGTTGATGGGTGCAACTTGATTTTTAGGACCTACAAGACCCCTTCAAAGTTTTCAAAATTTGAAAATATTCAAAATTTTCGAAATACTTTGAATTTTGATTTTTTTTAAATCAAGTTGCGCATGAAATGACTTGTCTGCGCAATTGGAGGAGTCAGCTCCTATTTCTTCGGCACAATCCGAGGCGACCATTACTCTCGAAAAACTATAAATAGTTCTTCTTTTTCTTCTGTCATTCTTTACTTTGTTTCCAACTTGTTCAAGAGAGAAAGTTCCCGAGCTCACCCCGACTCTTCTCCTCTTCTCCGTCGACTTCAAATGGCTCTGAAGCGTTCCGCCGCCGAGAAGGGCAAAGCCCCCGCCGAGTCTTTGACTCGGGCTGCGCCACATATTTCTCGACACGAAGTCGCTCATCCCGCACAGCAAGGTAGACGACCGATCGAAAACCCCTTTTTAGGGTTCTTTGACATAGTTTGCTCCTTCAAACCAATCTCTTTTTAGAGATTTGGTTATATTGCGCCGCCCTGTTTAAGGTTTTGGCCGCACACCCACAAATAGTTTTCATTTTTATGAAAACTCTCTTCTTGCGCAATCGGTTGAAAAGTGCTGGCAAAAGTCAGCGCACTATATCGATTTGTGGAAGTCTATCCAGCGCAAACTGTTGCCTTGCGCAAGCTTGTTAGCGCAATCTGATGGCTTGCGCAAGTGAATGTGTTGGCGCAACTGGACAGTTTGCGCATGGAAGCTGCTGTTGCGCAATCTGATGTTTTATAGACATCGCAATCTGATGCTTGCGCAATTTGTTGATTTTTTGGACAAAATCTTGATTTTGCATGTACTGAATTCTGTCTTTTTGTTTGATGCAGTTAACATCAGAGAAAACCCAGACTATGAAGTCTTTGCAGGGACCCTTGCTGAACCAGAGTTTAAGGAAGACTTGTCCCATGTAACATTTCCCCAATATGCTCTGCCATCTTCCCGTCAAGCCATCTTAGTAGCACAAGACAACGAAACTTTGCTAAGTCTGATGAACGGGCAGCCCTTGCAAACTGTTGATGCTGTTGTTCACAAGAAACCCCTGTTTCTATTTGGTGATGCTATTGATAAGATTTTTCAGCCGAGACCTCGTGTCGAGCAGAGACTCTTTCAGAGAGCCGAGAAGAGAATACTTTTGCCTGAGATTTCTAGATGCCTTCCTTTATCCCGCTACGCTCATGCGAGCTATCCCAGGAGGATGGACTGGGATATAACTCCTCTCCAGCAAGCCAGAACAGGAAACATTTGTGTGAAGAAGGGACCGAACAATAAGGATATGTTCTACAGCTCCTCGGAGCGTCACAGTTCTGTGCTCAGAGGATTGAAACCTGGGTGCATCCCACCAGAGAACTCCTCCCTGTTGCTGCCGGTTAGAACACCGATCTTTGTGAATGAATTTGCGAAGGTTGAGGGAAGATACCCGGATCAGGACATCCGATTGACAGGTCTGGTGAACCCAGATCACAAAGGATGGAATTGCATAGCCAATTGGATATTGGTTCAGTTTGAAGATAAGCTCAAGGAGATTGAGCTATATCAGCCGCTATTCTCTACTGTATACGGCTTTCACCCCAACCCTCATCTGTTCCTAGCTTTGGCAGAGAGGTATAACTTCAGGACATGGACTTTCATGACATCCTGTGGAGAAATTGGACTTGCTCTTCACGAGATGAAGTATATCTCGAGCTTGCCAATGGGAGAATTCCCTTATGAGGAATTTGTTCCAACAAATGATGAATTGGACCGACTTTGTCGGGAAAATACTGAAATGGTGGACATTTTCGAAGAACTGCTGTGCCATTATAAGATCTGCTCCTTGTATTACAAGAGTGGTTCTTCTGGTACATGCTACTCATCAAAGTGGTTGTCTTATCTCTTCCTCAACCACATCATAGAGAAGAAGACTAAGGATCATGATAAGTGTAACCCTAGCTTCTTCAAACCACTCAGCCATAGTGAGGTGATTGGAATGATGGAGGAGAACAAGGAGATGGACATCAAGATTGATGATGAACTTCAATATCCTCCTTTCCAGACAGGAGATGTTATTGAAAGTTTCATAAGGCTGGGCTATAGGTCCATGTCAAAGGAAGCCCAGTTGGCGGGTTTCCTCACATACTGGCTTCGACGATTCGTAGTTTCCGGAGCCAGTGCCGTCGATCACTTCCATCGCGGCGTACTCTTTGCTGCTGTCCGGTTAGTCTTTGGCTACCGGATGGATCTGCTATCAGCGATGACCTGCAGAGTAAACGCTGGTCTTCGTTTTTATGTTGAATCGATGCTCAAATGGAAGGGCGAGAAGGGGAACTTCCCTCGGCTGGAGCTGCCCTATACCTATTTGTTCGGATGGTTGCTTCTGCATCATCCGTCATTAATGAACCTTGATATGGGGGCAGTCGGCGGTAGCTATCTGTGGAGATTCTTCCGAGGTAAATGGATATACACGAGTCTGAAAGATTGCAGACGGGCTCTGAATATCGGGAAGGGGTAGAATTTCTACTGTGTTTCCCCTCCAACCGGCTATGAACATATGTCAACAAATCTGGTTGATCTTGGGAGGCAGCCTCTAGGTCGTGCAGTATTTGAGTGGCTGAAGACGATCCGGCCATCACATTTGGTTTACAGATTTGAAGAGGAATGTTACTTGGAACCTTATCTTCCCAGCCGTTTTGCGCGGCAATTCGGCTATGACCAATTCCACGTGGGTAACGCCATAACGTGCCTACAAGGATAAGGTTATTTGATCGATGGCGCTAGAGCTTGGGCTTATTATAACGCTCGAGACACAAGAGCAAGGTTCTCGATGCCGACCAAGAGCGATCACGGTCCCCGAATGTTATACACATATTCGCTTTTTTACACATCAGCGAATACGTTCGCCGAGAACTTCAACCTTGTAGATAGCTTCGTGACAGCAACGCGTTTGAAGAAGGGAGCAACAGTTATATCAGCTCCAGGAAAAGACGAGGAGCATAAGCCGGTGGATGACCCGTTGGAAGCCTCAAGGGAAGCTAACTTCCCTGAGGAGGTCAACGAACCACTGCGAATTTTCTTGAAAGTTGTCAAGTCTCAGCCAAGGAGAGGAAGAGGAGGATTGACGAACCTTCTTCTCCTGTTGCAAAGAAGAAGCTTATCCTAGATCCATCAGAGAAGGTCACCACCAGGTCACAATCTCGACAACTGGCCGAGTCGACCCAGAGAGAAGAAGCGACTACACCGACCTTCTTCAAAAATAGGTCGATGTGGTAGACGTAGAGAGTCCAGAGAGACCTCTACATAGAAAAACTGGCCTCCAGAAGAAGAAAGAAGTGGTCACTCCTCCGAGACAAATCTTGTCCTCGGTGGTGGCTAGTGTTTGCTGGAATCACCATGTCATCCCCTACACCTGCCCCGAGCCTAGGCAGGAAATTCCTAGTCCAGAACAGAGGGACGAGGTTGAGCAGAGGGATGAAGCTGAGTAGAGGGATGAAGCTGAGCAGAGGGATCATGAAGTTTTGCGATCTCCTTCTCTTGCGGTGGAAATTACCCAGCTTCCTGTTACACCAAAACACTCCGTGAAGAAGAAGATCGTTAATGATTGATGCTTTAAATGATTGCGACTTCGGCCTGCAAGATGATGTCGATCAGGCTGCCGCAACTGCCAGCGAGAAAGTACAGAAGATAGTATAAGTAATGAAGATACATCAAGAAGCTGTTGATGATACTGTAAATCCAGAAGAGGACATTGATGACCATATATCCCCAGAAGCGGTTGATGACACACTGAATTCGGAAGGATGATGAGGTGCATGTGTCTCCAGAAAAGAACGTGGGTGAGGAAGTAGCACCTGAGGAAACTACTACCGTTGATCCCAAAGGTATTGAATGATATTATCAATTTTCTTATTATAGATTAAATGGCTAACATCTCTATTTATAACCATGCAGAACTTGAATCTTTCCCAGCTCCTCTAGTGTGCATGGATATAGTGCCTGTAACGATGATAGCTAGCAGCAGTCGTCATTTGACAGGTGGCTCTGAGGCGGATAGTAGCCAGGCAGTAATGTCTGAAGCTACTTCTGCTAGATTGGAACCTGTGTCAGCTGATGACAGAATCGTCACTGGACCTAGTCATGGTAAGATGATTGCCTTTACTTTTGATCCTTTTTTACAGTTGCAAATGACAGACAAAATGATAATATTTAATTTTTTGCAGAGGAACAACCGGAGGAGCAACCAGCTCTACCTTAGCTCCCTTGTTTAAAGAGCCCTCCACTCAAGTGCGAGAAGCTGAACGTCCCGCTGCTTCATCGTCGACGGGAGTAGCTGCTACTCCTGGTGCTCTGGCGACTAACCGTTTTGTCATTAGCTCCTTCACCAACTTTTTCTTTGATTCGTTGGGACCTTTAATAGATAGGGTGATAGAGAAATAAGAGGCTGGTTTCTCTACAGTTAGAGGTCCAACCTCTTATTTGGTTAATGCCATCCGCAGTCAAGGCGACGAAGCTCAGGCTACTTTTTTGATCATATATTAGATGAGCTGGAGGAATCGGTGAGGATCTACAAAGAACTTAACAGGGGGAAGGTGGAACCCTTGGTGCAGGCCGAATTTGAAAAGATGTCTTAAGAGGCTGCGGTTGAGAAAGTTAATTTCCAAGTTCTCTTGGATACTTTCACTACCAAGTCTGCTGAGTATAACTCCCAAGTGGAAACAGTGGCATCTGTTGCTGAAGAGAAGGAAAGGAGAGTTGCTGAGCTGCAAGCGAATCTACCCGTCTTCAGGAAGAGTTAACTCTTGTTCAACTTGCTCTGGAAGATGAGGCCACCCAACATCAGGCTGCAGTTCAACAACTGGGTGTTCTGACTCAGAAGGAGATGAGTATGTCACAACTCATCAAGCTGAAATCACTCGCAAAATGGTAACCTTGCCAACCTTTGATGATAAGTCTGGGATGGAGGAGGCTAGGAGGCGAGTGATGGACTCTCGTGAGGAGCGACTGCGAATTTTAAAGCAGCAGATGACCAACTTGATGACCCCCTCGGCAGAATAGAAAGACTCTTTGTATCTTTTTTTCTTGTGATATGTATCTTTGTAATGTCTTTCAATTTTTGATCAATAAAAGACATTTTTTGGTGGCTCTATTATTTATTGCATATCTTATTCAGATACAAATAATAGCGATAGAAAATATATCAGAGGTACAGGACATGATATATTTCTTGATTTTTAGAAAATAATTATATTTATTATATCTGCTCAGAGGTAATATGGACATGGCAGAATATAATTTGTCGAATATCATTATTTCAGTAGACAACTTAATCAAAGATGACAAGTTGCTGATATGGATAAATGGATGAATGAACGAAAATGAATCGTCAAAATGTATGAACGAAATGAACGGATAAACCGTCAAATGAATTGAATGAACGGGTGAAGCGTCAGATGAATGAATGAACGGATGAACCATCGGATGTATGGAATGATCGGGTAAACCGTCAGATGAATGTAATGAACGGGTGAACCGTCAGATAAATGTGATGAACGGGTGAACCGTCTGATGAATGTGATGAACGGGTGAACCGTCTGATGAATGTGATGAACGGGTGAACCGTCTGATGGATGTGATGAACGGTGAACCGTCTGATGGATGTAATGAATGAATGGAAGAACGTGTCGTTTCGTTGTTCCAAGAATCTCTGCCTATAAATAGAACAGAAATCTAGAAGGAATGATCACTTCTACTTTTCAACATAAAGATGTCGTCTGGAGATGCATCCAAGAAGGCTGAGATCACCCCGAAGGTTGAAGCGTGCACTGAAGAACGTCCTGCCGAACCGGTCCAGCAAAACAGACGGAGGCAGGCGAAGTTCGTCTGCACCAAAGCCGCCAAGGGATATCCTGGACTTCCTGCTTGAACCAGGGAAGACTGAAGAGGAAGAGGCCATGAGGATGGCTGCTTGCAAGTTCCTGGGTTCGAGCAAGGATGTTCTCGGTTCTTTTGTCGACTATATTTTTGATAAGGACGGCAGTGGCCCGCGTCCCAATGTTGAGAAGGATGATAGTGATCTTCCTTGATATCATGTACTATCATTCATGATGAAATAAAATTAAATTTTATTTATGAACTTGTCTGATGATTTACAAGCAATCTTTTTATATCTATACATAATACTTCTTAAGGAATTTGCCATTGATAGGCATCATAGCAACTCGACCGTCCAACTCTGAGAGTTGATAGGCTCCATTTGAGAAGACTTTGCTCACAACGTAAGGCCCTTCCCACTTTGCATCGAATTTGCCTTTGCTCATGTGAGTCATAGTCATAGGACGTCTGACCGTTAGAACGAGCTCTCCTTTCTGAAAAGCTCTGACTTTAACTTTGCGGTTGAAAGTCTTCGAGATTCAGGCTTGATAAACTCAATATACTGTTGAGCCAATAGCCGCTTCTCGTCGAGCGCCTCCAGTTCTTAAAGTCGAAGGAGATCATTGTTCTCTGTAGTGAGCTCGTTGGCGATGGCGATCCTTAAGAATGGGATTTGAAGTTCCAGGGGTAGAACAGCTTCACAGCCGTACACCAAAGAGAAAGGGGTACAACCTGTAGGGTTGCGGACCGTAGTACGGTAGGCCCAAAGACATTCTCCAAGCTTTTTGCTCCAGTTTCGTTTGTTAGTAGATACAAACTTCTTAAGGAGCTTGATGATCTTGTTGAAGGCTTCGACCAAGCCATTAGCAGCAGGATTGTAGGCTGTAGAAGCAACATTGTTAATTCGATGATCGTCACAGAACCTTGTGAACTTTTGACTAATTAACTGTGGTCCGTTGTCATGGATGATCCTTCGAGGTACACCAAATCTATAGATGACATGGTGTTTGACGAAGTTGATAACACTGCTGGTTTTTTGACTTCAGCCAGAGGTATAGCTTCAGCCCACTTGGAGAAGTAGTCTGTTATCGCTAGTATGAACCGATGTCCTCTAGAAGAAGAGGGTTGATGGGACCTATAATGTCCATGCCCCAAGCTTCGAAAGGCCAAGAAGCGGCAGTCGGATGAAGGAATTAACGGTTGATGGATGAAATCTGCATAGATTTGACAAGCTCGACATTTCCTTGCATATTCGATGGCATCTGATACCATAGAGGGCCAGTAATAACCCATTCGTCAGATGCGATCCTGTAGCTCAGGACCGGGTTGATGTGCTCCGCAGACGCCATCATGAGCTTCGCGTAATACTTGCTTCGCTTCATCACCGGCAAGACAGCGTAAGAGAAGACCGTCGTAAGTCCGTCGATAAAGAGTCTTGGTAGTCTGATTGTAATAGAATCAGAGAGACCGTCGGCGAATACTCGTAGCCTCTTTAGGGTCTTCATGGAGTATGTCATGAACTACGAAGTCGATGAAAGAAGCTCTCCAATCCTCATCGATAACATGGCTTCAGTAAAGTTACTGAATTCAATATTACGATTGTTCTCGATGCAGAACAATTCCCGGTTAGAGATAACCACCACCTGCTGTCTTTTGATAGGGATGGCTAGGACTGCTGCAAGATTAGCCAAAGCATCTGCCTCAGTATTGCAAGCTCGGTGAACATAGTCGATGAAGAAGGCTTTGAATGACGTAGCCATGTTGATTGCCGCTTCATGATAAGGCACTAGATCTTGATGACGAACTTCATAGGTCCCTCTAACCTGACTAACAACCAGCTTAGAGTCGCCATAGACTTCAAGATATTCGACATCCAGTTGTTTGGCTAACTGAAGGCCGATGATAGAGCATTGTACTCTGCTACGTTATTGGAACAAGGTTCATCTAGAGAGTAGGCTCTTTGGATAGTTGATCCGTCTGGAGAAACAAGAACAACCCTGACTCCTGCTACAATGGCACCATTTGGTCTGATCCTGGATGCACCGTCAAAGAATAGACGCCAAGTAGGAAATTCTTCAGAGATCATATTTGATTCTAATGTCTCGTCTGGAATTTCATCATAGAGTTTGGATGTTTCTGGAACAGGATGAGCCGCTAAGAAGTCCGCCAGCGCTTGACCTTTGACAGACTTTTGAGGGACATATGCCATGTCATATTGGGCTAGCAGAATGGCCCATGTAGCTAGCCGAGAATTGAGTGTGCTAGGCTTCTTCATCAGTACCGAAGAGGATTGACTCGGGATATGACATGAATAGTTTGTCCAATGATGTAATGCCGAGTCTTCTGAACAGCAAACATAAGAGCTAGGCATTCTTTTTCGACCGAACTATAACATGCTCGGCACCAATTATAGTACGACTGAGATAATAGATGGCCTGTCATGGCCTTCTTTGTTCTTTTGGGCAAGTAAAGCACCCAATGAATGGTCCATGCACGGACATACATTAAGAATGGTATGCCTGAGATTGGTGGCACCAAGACTGGTGATTCATGAGATATCGTTTATATCTTCGAATGCTTGTTGACATTCTTCAGTCCAAATGAAAGATACACCCTTCTTCATTAGCTGAGTAAATGTCTGCAGCGTCTAGACAGATTCGAAATGAACCTCCTGATGTACGCAAGTCGACCTTGGAATCCTCGTAGCTCTTTTAGGTTGCGTGGAGGACGCATCTCTTGAATGGCTTTGATCTTCTCGGGATCCACGTGTATACCCTTAGAGGTAATGACGAAGCCGAGAAATTTGCCCTAGAGACACCCAAGAATGACTTGGTGGGATTCATTTTGAGTTGATGTTGGCGCATGAGATTGAAGATTGTTCTCAAATCTTGGATATGATCTTCCTTTAGACGACTTTTGACGGCATTTTGTCAACATAGCATTCACTGTCTTGCGAAGATGATCTCGAAAGATGGTACTCATAGCCCGTTGGTAAGTTGCGCCAGCGTTCTTGAGACCAAATGGCATCACTGTGTAGCAATAGACTCCGCGAGGTGCGGAAAGAGGTATGTTTTTCATATTCAGGATTCATCCGAATCTGATTGTACCCAGAGAATCCATCCATGAAGGATATTCGCTCGAACCCGCAGGTATTGTCAATCATGACGTCCGTGATAGGGAGAGGAAATTCATCTTTTGGACAGGCTTCATTAAGATCCCGAAAGTCGATGCAAACTTGAACTTTATCGGATTTCTTCAGGACTGGAACAACGTTGGCCACCCAATCGGGATGTTGTTCTTCGAATAAAACCACAAGCGATGAGCTTCTTGACTTCATCATCGATCGCGTCCATCATTTCTGGCTTGAATCGCCTTTGTTTTTGTTTGACTGGCTTTGCATTAGGCAAGATATTCAATTTGTGAGTAGCAATTTGGGATCTAAACCTGGCATGTCTTCATAATTCAGGCGAAAACATCAATGTATTCTCGAATAAGAAGAATTAATTCTTGCTTATCTGCCTCTGGAAGATTTTTGCTGATGAATATTGGACGAGGCGACCCCTTTCTCCTACATCGATTTGCACCAATTGATCTTCAGTAGGAGGTTCTCTTTGTTCGAATCGGAGTTCCCATTGGGTATCCATTCGTTGAACCCAAGGATCTGTTTCAGGACTTTCTTCAATATCCTTGTCATATCCTTCTGGAAGTTCGATGGAGACCATGTTAGATGATACGATCAGCCGATGAACTTGACCAACGCTGGTATCAGAATCCCATGATCTGGAATCAAAAGAATTAGAGCGCCTCGCTATCAGATTCGAAAACTGCTGGGGATAATACCGGAGGTAAGCATACCCGAGACCTCTTTTGGTTCTGCTGTAGTACATCTCGGACTTTCCTTTCGGAACAGCCGTACGGATAGGAGTTCGTCTACCCTTACCATAGTTGAGGCCATTCTTGAAGTCATAACCCATCTTTCGGATGATGTCTTTTGATTGTTGACTGTAACGACGAAGTTGGAGATGTCCTGTATCGTTACTTTTTCTATCATCCGTATAGCTGAATTTTTGTTCTGGTCCTTTACTAAAAAGTATTGGACTCTCGCCTTTCTTTCGAGAAGGGACAACAGAGTATGAATCATCTGGGTGTTAATAAGACTTCTGTTTGAAGAGACTGTACAACTCCATTGTAAATGACTGAAAGCTATCTAACATATCCAAATAGCACTTAGCATGATAAATGACATCAGTATACTGGAAAGTAGATGCTTTTTCATTGATTTGTACATCTGTATTTACAACAGGACCTTTAGCCTTAGCAGGCTTGGTCAGATTGATTACAAGAGGGGGAGAAGAAGAACGTGGAGGAGGATTGGACTTGTTACGACGGAGGTCGATAATAAGTGGCTCAAAGAGGTGAGCTCCCTTTTGTCCTTGTTGTGAGATAAATCAATAATAAGTGGCTCAGAAGAGATGACTGCCTTTTATCCTTGTTATGACGTAAGTCAATAACAAGTGGCTCAGAAGAGGTGAGCTCCCTTCGATCTTGATCACAATCAGTTGGTTGCTTCTGGACTGGCAAGTGAATAGCCAGTGTTTGGAGGACTGAGGACGAGAAACACGCCCTTTAACAGGTATGATGAGGGTGTCTTTGGGCACTGCTTCCTGTTCTTCTTCAGTGTCCAGAGCCAATACCACCTTCATGAACTCCTCTTTATACATACGAGCGTCATTACAGTATGCTTCGACACCTTGAACGGATAGAGATCCGCCACCTCCTTTTGAACCTCTCCATTGTCATCAACATATTTGAAACATTGTGGAGAGTCGAAGGAACAATGTTGTGTTCATACAAGAATGGCCTCCCCAATAGAGCATTGTAAGAGCAACCATGGTTGTCTATGATGTAGAAGGTCACCTTCGTGCGAAGATTGCCTATTTGGAGTTTTAGGCGAATCTTGCCCAGAGGCTCACTTCTTCCTTGATTGAACCCCAAGATGGTGGTGATCGTGCCAGAAAGACTATGGACCGGGATCTTCAGTGCGTCCAGCATTGTCTTCGGCATGATGTTGAGCGCTGACCCTGGATCTATCAGAATACGATCGACTTTCATCGAGTCGACATATCCTGTATAGTAAAGAGGACGGTCATGCCTATTGTCTTCCAACAGCATATCATCCTGTGTGAAGGTAATATTTGGAATTAATTCCAACACACTGTGACAATGAAGGCAAGAGACAGGCTCTGCTTCTGGCTTCTTGAGAAGAGTTAAACAGGTTTCTGCTTGCATCAGAGCTTCACTTAGACTTTCTCGAGTCTCTTTAGAAAGGCGTAAGAGCTCAAAAATTGACAGCCTAGCCGGTGTATTGGCTAGTTGAGCCAAGATATCAAAGTTGTATGGCTTCTCAAGTCCTGAGGAGATGATTTCTTCAAAGGCTTGTCGAAGCGGACTTATTGTTTGCTTTTGTCGGCTGTCGTTGGTTTGGGGGGAATAGGTACTACAATCGGTGAGGATGCCGAAGGAATATCCTCAGTGGAAACAGGTGTATATGAGCAGGCTTAGAAGAAGAAGTAGGGTTTTCCTGAGCTTTGGAAGCTTCCCGTAGATAGGCTTTCCCTGACCTGGTGCCAGCAGATTTCTTCTTCAATTATGGGGTCAAAAGACACCATGTTGCAAGTCTTTGTCTTCCCCTTGGAGCGATCTTTCTTCTTGGAGGAAGAGGGAAATTCGAATTCTGAAGCAAGATCATGATGAATCCACATAATCTTGCCATTATCAAGAGATAAGGGGACGAGACCTTCACTTCGCGGAGGAGGGAGATTCTGATCTCAAGAGTGGCCTTGGGGATAGGAATGACACCATGCTGTATCATCTGTGGAGGGAAGTTACCGAACTGTACTGAGACCATGTTCGCGGTAACTGTCTTCTCATCTTGCTGCAGAGTGACAACACCAGCATTACTAACTCTTGAATCTTGCCTTTGAGCACATAACATGCTCGAGTGGGATGCCCAATGAACCTGTGATAGACACAATATTTCGGATGATCAGTCTTACCGACCTCATCGGCTTCTTCGGGTCTGGGAGTTGGAGCTTATTGCTTTTGATCAAGCAATCAAAGATGCTCACGGTGTCGTTCTCGTCAAAGAGTACTCTACTTTCGGACGAGGTTCCCTTGGTGGAGGGGCAGAAGGAGTAGAAGTAGACGTGGGAGGAGCCACATTGACAGCCAGAGACTCTTTGCTCTTCAAGTTGATGTTCAAAGTCTCTTTATTCTTGCGGTTGTTCTGGCGATTACCGCTATTTGATGTCTGATGTTCATCCCGGTCGGGGTTAGACATGTGTACCCCAACTGCTTGAACTTGTCAGCACTAACCTCTGCTGCTTTAGCATTGACAATGAATGAC